>JALIZH010029900.1:0-15451 GCA_030522465.1 Rhipicephalus appendiculatus
TTGGTTAAACACAATATTAATGACAACTAACAGGCAATGATGCCAAGGAATGTAGCCTATAGGAGATGTTAGAAGTAATTGTAATGTAAATGTGAAGAAAGAAAAGTTATCTTTTCGTCCACTTTTTCTTTCTTCACATTTACATAACAATTACTTCTAACAACATCCCCTACAGTTTCGTTGGCATCATTGTCTGTTAGTTCTCATTATTATTACATCAATATTGTCGTTTTGATACCTCTGCGGAGGTTGTGCACAAGAGTGTAAAGAATATGCTGCCAGGAGTCGTCATGTGCAAGACTTCTGGTGCAGCAAGTATGCTTCAGCCATGACGAGGCGTTGCGCATACAAAAAAAAAGCGAAACAAAATGAACACGTCATGATAAATTCGCCAAGCGTTTTTGCGCATTTATCGCTCTCCACTTCGTCTCTTGAAGCGTGCATGAGAGCTGAAAAAAGCGAGATACCTGACACTATAAATATTTACGCTTTTTAATTGCTTCACAAAAAATACTGACGTTTCGAAAGAAAAAAGAAAGCTAAGCACTATCACCCGGCTGTGGTAAACGTAAAATTCTCTCTTTTTTTTGTGATAGGGAACGAGAGAAATGAAACGGCAGACGTGTTTGCTCACTTGAAGCCCGAGGCAAATTGCGTTCCGTTTCGGTCCTCTCTGCACGGAGCAGGAATGTAGATATGAGCCTGATTACCATTTTTTCTTCTTGTTATTTTGCAGTGCCCGGTAATTTGTTTTCGTTTCTCGATTCGGATCAAGTCAGACTTTTTTGCGCACGGACACCACTCTTTCTTATTTGAAATATAAATGAAACTTCGAGGACAAACACTGGGGAGGCGAATAGCTTGCACGATGTATTATACAAGCAGACGTGTAGTAATAAACGCGTGCTTTGCTTGGTGTGTTTCATTTTTCTTGCATATTCGTTAAAAAAATAGTTTCATTAGAGTGCAACGACGTCCCAATGCCCGTTGGTCAAAGAAAAATGGATTTGTTCGTTTCATTGCAGCATGATTAAAACAAAGATATTGGAACACTTGACTTCGTTTGTGTCCTGCGTTCTTTACCTGAGAAGTCGCCGACTATGGTGCAAATAGAGTAAGACAGGCGATAATAACGTACGAAAATACATCTGGCTGAAATTTAGGCGTGTTCTCATAAAAGAAAAGGAAAAAAGCATTACAGAAGTACGACCAACAAGAACAAGAACCTTTAGTCATTTTCTTCAATTACGCGAGCTTGAAATACTACGTAAACTTAAGACTTTATTGTCATCCGCTTCAAGCTACAGACTCGATATCTCATCCAAAAGCTTAAGGCAAATATGTAAAGCATTTCAATAGCACCAATAGAATGGCACTAATGAAATTTAGTACTTTTCCTGCTATAGAGGCTGAATGTACCTTGCCCTGAGAAACACACTCATGTTTGTTGAATTCTCATTATCTGCGTAACTGCCTGCATTCTTTTATGAGTTTACTTATCAGTGTTATCACTACTTTACGTTCACTGCAGATATTTTGCGTTATTCCTACATATACTTTTGTGTTCGTAAACTGCAATATGTTAATGAGAAACTTCTGTTTGGGTGATCCCTGAACAACGCTCGTTGTCTGCGCTTGTTTACCATGAACCTAAAGATAACTAAAGTATTTTACTCCAGATAAATTTCGACACCATTTCTATTGAGCTACCTAGGCGTGTGTAAATGAACATATATCAACATGTGCAGCCGTCAGAATCGCTCGTAAGCGAAGACTTGAAGCAGCCAGTTGAAATATCTTATGTGGTGAAATTATTACTAAAATCTTGTATTACTCGGTATTGGCATTATTTTCGTGTGCAAGCGATGTCTTCCTCTTAGAATTAGGTGGCGGCTATAAATTCAATGTGCTAGAATTAGATTACGCTATCTTCACAACAGGAATGTTTGCTGCAGACATACTTTTGTTTTACTTCAGGAGAGTTAAAAAAAACAGAAAAAAAAACCAGAGCCCGCGCTTTAATTCGTAGTTGGCGATACTTTGCGTGATCGTTCACAGTTACTTTCCTCCTCACAAAATTACACTGTTAACCAGACTTTCTGACAGTGTATTCTTGTATTTTGTAATTTGTTATAGCATAGTCATTTCCCATAGTTCTGACCACTCTGTACATTTTTTTTCTTAGGTCGCACTGGTTTATTGATATTCTTAGTATTAATCCTCTTATTTCTCCACTTATCAGACTGACAATAATCATTTTTACTTGTCCTCATCCAAGTTTTTCGTGGTACTTTTTCGAGCTTATGACGCATCTGAAATTCTCTTAATCTTTTATGGACCCGCGCTTCTTTCTTCGTTCACCTTTGCGTTATTTGTCTCTGTTTTTAAATGACTGAGTTGAAGGAAAGAATGACGTTGACCGAGGAATTTCGCTCACTCTATTTATCTCTGCTTCACTGGAAAAGGTAAACGGAACCAGGTAAAGTAATGACAGCATATTCCACGTATACCTCATGCTTAATGACTGTTCTTTTTCTACCGTTTTGTTTTGCTTGTTCCTCTGACATTACACGTAATTGCCCCGTTGTAATTTTCGAGGATCTTTTTTTTTGTCTTTACTATTTTTGTTGTACCCTCCATCAATCCTGCTGGGAGCATTTTCTTATTTGATTTATTTATTATTGGTTTCTTGCTCTCCGCAATGCTATTTACGTTCCTTTAGCGTACACTTGATCCCTTCCATTCGTACGTTTGCGCCATTTTTTTTCCAAGCAGCTGATACATCTACGAGCTCAACAGCCAGCTTCTCGGAGTTGATGCCCCTCGCCCAATTTCTCTCACGCAGTTACGGAGGTCTGCAGAATGCGCACTGGAAGAAATGCTTTCACGTGCACTTCAATGAATATCCTTCTGCCCCTACTGTTTGAGCATTCTGGCTATTAAAAGCATTATTCGCATTTTCATTTTTCACTTTGCTTCCTTTTTTTTATTTTCAGAAGCTTGTGGTATTAAAATCAAACAAAGCTGATTTCATACGTTCGTACTAACCAGAGTAAAGATACCAAAGAAGGTTCTACAGCATTAAACTGTTAGGGAACCTTCCCTCAAAGATTACAGATAGAAAATAAGTTCATTAGCAAAAACAGCAGTTTTAGACGAAATCTTGCGTTCGAACAGAACAAGAGGAAAAAAGTTAAGGGTAAACGAAAACTATATGACATTTTTTGAAAGATAAATGTAAACCCAGGAGGTCATTCGCTGTTGAAATACACCCTACAGAAGCAGGGCGTTCAATATGAGACAGTAATGAGTTACAACTATGTAAAGCAGGAAAATAAGCAGCGTGTGGCACATTATCAGTTCGAATAGCAATATATTCGGTATTTTACTCAAATTCAGAGCGCAGTTTTTTATATGGGCTTTTCGTCGCTCTGCTTCTTATTTGTTTGATATTTTCCTATCGTTTTCTGCGTATAGACCTTCCTTGTTTTGATTCCGCAAGGAAGGTTACATCTGAATTGAACGTCGAGCTTCTCGAAGTCTGCGAATAGAGTGAGCGAAATACTACAGCACCACCAGCAAGGAGTGCTGCCCTAGCCACAGGAGGCTGGCACTTGATGGAGCCCTCGCAGATGTTCTTCGAATGCAAACACCGCTACAGAGCCTGCATAGGGAAAGTGCCAAAATCCGTGCATGTTATTGGAGAGTTTTTGCAGCACCTTTGGTTTTACTAAGTTCTCCAAATTCTCTTAATGCTCAATACAGAGATAGAAAAATTGCTCCCAAAGATTAATCAAGATACGTTAAAATTGCCCTTGCACGAAAGAAATGGTGTTACATAACTATTACTTTGGAAAAAGTAATGACATTACTTTTAAATTACTACATGAAAAGTTCATCACTCATGCACTATTCATGTATTCTTTATTAACAGCGCACATACATGGAAATCTCAGAGATTTGTGTTCAACTTCCCACACTCCACGTGGTGCCCGCTCACATTAACGTGTCTTTGTTATCATGTTTCCTGTTTGGTCAATTTGCCTATGCCACAAGAAGAGCGGGCATGCTACATTGTTGTCAGAAGTAACTGGGAAACTAATGAGTGATTCATGACATTACTCATTACAGCAAAAAGTATTTATTTACTGTAATCCAATGACTGCAATTACTACGAAGTCAGGTACAGCAGAACAACTGAATTTCACAAAAATATGCCTTCATCTACCAGACACCGACAAGTAAGCCTTGTTGTATAGAAAATAATTACAGGGCCCTGTCGTCGAGATGGGCCGCCACTCTACGCAACTCAGGCCTTCGCATCCATACGTGAGCACTCCAGCAAGCCCGTGAGGCGGCGTTGAGACAAGGCTTTGACGTTTCCCCATAGGAGTCCTAAGCCCTGGTCGCGTTAAACCTTGCCGGACACTCGATAAAGTTGTATCCATCCATCCATTTAGGCATTGTACGACATTACTGCTACTACATATACTATTAATTTAATGTTGTCATGAAAGATGGATAGCTGCTCATAGGTAGGCGAACTGTGTCGTTCATACACCATTTCAATATTTATTGGTCAGAGGCGTGTATTACATAAGGAGGTGCCCTGACTTTCCCCCGCCATCTCTTCCAGGGAAGTTCTTGATATATATATCTTATGTTGTCATCTCTTTTAAGAAAAATGACCTTACTGGTTTGCGAGCACTCACAACTCGTATTCGAAGGTACAATATCAAAGGGCGCCAAGGGGGGATATTGATTACGTGAGATATTGGTGTTAAAGAGCATTGAAACCATGCTCGAAAAAGCCATTTCTAGGCAAACGGACTCATGATTCGACTCAATCGGACTCACTCAGACTGAGATCAAGCCATGAGTCTGAGTGAGTCCGGGTGAGTAATGCTTTGGTGAGTCCGAGTGAGTCCGGTTGAAGAAATATTTCGTGAGCGCGAGTCCGAGTGAGTCCGGCTCAGAAAAATTTTGGGGAATGTGAGTTCGAGTGAGCCGTAAGCGCAAAATATACTTCATCAGTGAGTCTGAGTGAGCTCCACAGGTATGTAGCTGCTTGACATGTTCTGGAAGCAGCGGCACCGTTGTGCATGACATCATTCCTTCAGACAACGAAAACCACCACTCACTAGAACACACAAGTATTTTGGTGTTTTGATAGTGTTCTGAAAGTTTAAACCTCTAGCATGCTTTCTCAAATGGGAGAACCATTGACTACTCATCGGCAAATTGTTCATTGCGGGTGCTTCGTCGTAAAAAAACCCGGAATAATGCTGGGTTTCCTTATTCTCAGATATTTCTATTAAATTTTGCAATAGCTCCCGGAATAATGCGGGGTTTCCTTATTTTGAGACATTTCTATTAAATTTTGCAATAGCTCCCGGAATAATGCTGGGTTTCCTTATTTTCAGACATTTCTATTAAATTTTGCAATAGCTCCCGGAATTATGCTGGGTTTCATTATCTTCAGACATTTTTTTTTATTTATTTAGTGATACTGTCAATCCCGCCAGGGATTTTTACAGGAGTGGGTTTACAGAGAATACGAACATTGTAATACAAGTTCACAATATTGTGCAATAGTTCTATAGGGTTACAAAAAAGAAAAAAAAAGACAAGACAGGATAATCATTATCCTATGTAATGAATGAGTGCAAAAAGATAACTCAAGAACATTTTGACTCAGTTTCACATGAAGCACGGCAAAAGAATATAACAGAAAAAAAAGAGAGAAAAGCAAGCACACTGAAATAAAATGATAACAGCTGTACCATGTTACATCACAAATATCAAATATGCAGCTAAGATAAACAACGATAAAAGCTATAGCGATAGGGTTGCTAACGTGTTGCCTACAGCACGGTTTGGCCAGCAAGTTCGACAAATTTGTCCGTTCTATTAAATTTCTATTAAATTTCTATTAAATTTTGCAATATCTCCCAGAATAATGCTTGGTTTCCTTATTTTCAGACATTTCTATTAAATTTTGTAATAGCCCCCGGAATAATGCTTGGTTTCCTCATTTTCAGACATTTCTATTATATTTTGCAATAGCTCCCGGAATAATGCTTGGGTTTCCTCATTTTCAGACATTTCTATTATATTTTGCAATAGCTCCCGGAATAATGCTTGGTTTCCTTCATTTTCAGACATTTCTATTAAATTTTGCAATAGCTCCCGGAATAATGCTTGGTTTCCTCATTTTCAGACATTTCTATTATATTTTGCAATAGCTCCCGGAATAATGCTGGGTTTCCTCATTTTGAGACATTTCTATTATATTTTGCAATAGCTCCCGGAATAATGCTTGGTTTCCTTCATTTTCAGACATTTCTATTAAATTTTGCAATAGCTCCCGGAATAATGCTTGGTTTCCTCATTTTCAGACATTTCTATTAAATTTTGCAATAGCTCCCGGAATAATGCTTGGTTTCCTTCATTTTCAGACATTTCTATTAAATTTTGTAATAGCCCCCGGAATAATGTTGGGTTTCCTCATTTTCAGACATTTCATTAAATTTTGCAATAGCTCCCGGAATTATGCTGGGTTTCCTTATTTTCTTTTCAGACATTTCTATTAAATTTTGCAATAGCTCCCAGAATAATGCTTGGTTTCCTTATTTTCAGACATTTCTATTAAATTTTGCAATAGCTCCCGGAATAATGCTTGGTTTCCTTATTTTCAGACATTTCTATTAAATTTTGCAATAGCTCCCGGAATAATGCTGGGTTTCCTCATTTTCAGACATTTCTATTATATTTTGCAATAGCTCCCGGAATAATGCTTGGTTTCCTCATTTTCAGACATTTCTATTAAATTTTGCAATAGCTCCCGGAATAATGCTTGGGTTTCCTCATTTTCAGACATTTCTATTATATTTTGCAATAGCTCCCGGAATAATGCTGGGTTTCCTCATTTTCAGACATTTCTATTAAATTTTGCAATAGCTCCCGGAATAATGCTTGGTTTCCTCATTTTCAGACATTTCTATTAAATTTTGCAATAGCTCCCGGAATAATGCTTGGTTTCCTCATTTTCAGACATTTCTATTATATTTTGCAATAGCTCCCGGAATAATGCTTGGTTTCCTTATTTTCAGACATTTCTATTAAATTTTGCAATAGCTCCCCGGAATAATGCTGGGTTTCCATATTTTGAGACATTTCTATTAAGTTTTGCAATAGCTCCCGGAATAATGCTTGGTTTCCTTATTTTCAGACATTTCTATTAAATTTTGCAATAGCTTCCGGAATAATGCTGGGTTTCCTTATTTTCAGACATTTCTATTAAATTTTGCAATAGCTCCCGGAATAATGCTTGGGTTTCCTTATTTTCAGACATTTCTATTAAATTTTGCAATAGCTCCCGGAATTATGCTGGGTTTCCTTATTTTCAGACATTTCTATTAAATTTTGCAATAGCTCCCGGAATAATGCTTGGTTTCGTTATTTTCAGACATTTCTATTAAATTTTGCAATAGCTCCCGGAATAATGCTTGGTTTCCTTATTTTCAGACATTTCTATTAAATTTTGCAATAGCTCCCGGAATAATGCTTGGTTTCCTTATTTTCAGACATTTCTATTAAATTTTGCAATAGCTCCCGGAATAATGCTTGGGTTTCCTTATTTTCAGACATTTCTATTAAATTTTGCAATAGCTCCCGGAATAAGGCTGGGTTTCCATATTTTGAGACATTTCTATTAAATTTTGCAATAGCTCTCCACTTATTTTCGGTGGTTTTGTTGAGTATAATTATGGCACTCCAACGAAACATCATGCTCGGCCTCACACACCATCCAATGCTTGGCCACGCTATTTGAATAACGTTACAAACGCAACAGGGCAATTGCATGCAAAGGCAAGAGGGGGGAAAGGGGAAAAACGTGGCAACTGAAACTAATTTCCATATGGGTGCGCCAATCTTAGCTAAATTTATCACACGTATGCCGTCCTTTGTGCCGGTTTTATTACTTGTTATGAAGTCTTGTGATGTTCGAATATTTCGAATAGTAAATCTGCTTTCCGAATTTAATAGGATACGAACTATTCAACGTACGAAGTTTCGAATATTCGCACGCCGGTACTTCGAACCAGATCTCTGTACTCTCGCCTCAAATCCGTGCCTTCCAAAGGCGAGTTTTTACGGCACCTCCAACCCACGACATCTGCGCCAGCCGGGAGATGGCATCGCTCGCCCACGGGATGCATCGAACGCGCCAGCGCCAGTCCTCCATTGGGCATGCGCGGAGCCGCGCCAGGGGTCTCCCCCGTCTCCCCGTTTCGCAGGCCCGTCCAGTTCGTGTGCGTCCTTTCGCCAGAGTCAGCCCGGTAGCTGAGGCGTCGGACGTGTTCTGCGATGACGGTCGCGTGTGGTTCTACGCACGCACGCGCGCAAATTTAATTCGCTCTACGCTTACTCTGAATATTTCATTCTAATCCGACGCTACGCCTGAATCGTCATATCAAAGTTTCGCGACGCACAGTCCCGTCAACAGGGTAGGTGAAGGAATTCGGAGTTGCACATACGTTTGAGGAAAGTGAAGATGTAGCTTCAGATGAACTCGCGTCCTGGTGCGAGCACCAGCTAATGGTCGTGTCACTTTATGGGCAGATCATGTAACGTCTAGATGACCAGAGGGACACGCGTTCTGGATGATGTGCAAGTAGTATTCTAATATTTCTACGTTCCGTTTATTTTCTTTTGGTTTCTTCTCGACTAGTACTCAAGGTGCACTTCGCGCCCTCGGTGTTACAAGCATGTGGCCGGCGTCCGCATCCCCAAACCGAAACAGGTCAAAGGTGCCTCCTACCATTCGTTTGTTGTGCCGTCCGACAAATCGCGTCTCTCCAACGGATTTACCGAGGATTACCACGCTGCATCATCGAGAGTGTAACACAAGACGACGGTCGTGAGTGGACATACGCTTCCATGCACTCCATGCGGCGGCCGGCAGTAAATCAGTCCGACGCTACCACGTGCTTCGGAAAGTGCCGAATCGTCCTACCACGCTTGGTTTCCTTGTGCGTGTGTGCGTGTCTGTGTAGTTCATCTACTGCGTTAGCATGGTACAAGAGTATCGTATGGGACGGTAGTGCAACGTCAGCGTGCGTGTTTTGATTGTGTCGAACTACGTTGGTTGTGTGGATCTCAACGATGGCTGTAGGGGGCTGGCTGGGCGGAGGCGCGCAGTCGTCCCTGTTTCACCCCTACCTAGAGTCGTCCGGAGGTGCGTCCACCACGACGGGGCTTTCGGATCACTCGGGCAGCAATCGAAAATACTGCCATCCGGACACATGGCACAGACGTTGTCGTAGTAAAGCAACGCGCACTGCGGTCGCGGTGCGTGCGTTGATTGGGTCGCTCAGTGGCATGTGTGCTTCTGTAGTCACTAGGACGCGCTCTTACTTGGAACACCCTACGAGACTACGAGCGGCCAGTTCGAGTAGGGGACCAGTCGAGGACCACCGCCAGCAGCGGCGATCATCGTTCCACTGCCAACGACGCCAACACCCGCCGCAACAACACCCTCAAAAGCGACGCGAGGGACCGGCGTGCGTCGACTACGGCGTGGCACGTAGACGCTCGACCACGTGGATGCCCGCGTTGTGCGCCGCTGTCGTGGCCGTGCTGTGTTACGTGAACTCACTGGATGGCGATTTCGTGCACGACGACATGGTGGCCGTGGTCGGCAACCCCGACGTCACCGGCGAGAGTAGACGACGCGCGTCGTCGCTTTGGATGAATGATTTCTGGGGGCGACCGATGGCGGATCCTCGAAGCCATAAGTCGTACCGGCCCCTCACAGTGCTCAGTTTCAGGTGAGAATATGCGCGCTTACGAGTAGGTGAAAGTAACATATCTTTCTTTGTAGCATTAGCTTTTCGCGCTGCTTCGCAAGTGAGCGTGTACAGAGGTTTCTACATCCTACACAACGCTCCCCTAACACCCCCTGAAGGTGAATTCTGAGACACCGCACAAAATTATTCCAAACCAACTCGCTTATTGCGGTAGAAAGTACTTACGATGCTTAGCTGCTGTCCCGAAGATAACGGTTTCGATCCCGGCCGCGGCAGTCGCCCTTCGATCTTGGAGAAATGCTGGAGGCCCCTGCACCGTGTGATATATCAATGCACGGAAAAGAACACCGGATGGTCGCTAATCTCGAGCCGGCCACTCAGGCGTGCCTCATAAGCATATCGTGGTTTCGGAATGTAAGACCTCAGATGCATCTAAGATATTCAAATACTTTGGGTACCCAACCGGACTGCTGTCTGGTTAACCTCCCTGCCTTCTCCCTTTTGTATTCCTTCCAGCTAGGCGACACTGAATACGGCGAGACATAGAATTCGTTCACTGCTGTGAACTACAGGTAAACTGCGAGAAAAACTTTCGCCTGAAGTTTTCTTCTGCATGTGGTATATTGCATATACGCGAAGTAGTCCTGAATGCAAGTCCCTGAGGTAGTACAAAAGAAGGACCGATAAGCCTGCTTTCGTATAAGAATAGCATTGGAACTCCTAATGCGTCAGAAAAACTTGAGTAATGAAATTTAGGAATTCAGGACGTAGATACAAAGTCCTCGGTTCGAACACAATCTATGTCGCGAATGAAAAAAAAAGGGCTAAACGAAGACTCCCGATAACATTTAGATTTTTGTTACGGTTACGATAAATATCGTCCGAGATACCTAAGAAAGATTTGAACGTTCGTAACTTGTGCCTCGAGACTGCTAAGAAAACCTGCTGGACGTTAGTTAACCGGCAAATGAAATCTTCGGGTGTCTCAAAATAGAATTTCAGAGCGCGTTGGTAGCAATGGTACTCTCTTGCTGGTTTACTCTTCATTGCGGAGGCTTATGAAATAACGAGCTCCGAGCAATCTGCGTTAATTGGAAACTGCATGTTATTATTATTATTATTATTATTATTATTATTATTATTATTATTATTATTATTATTATTATTATTATTATATGTGGACACAGCGGATTTAGGAAGACAGCTAGGTGACATCTGCACCAAGAGTACAAATACCCAATGTGCTGTCGACATTTTCCGCTCGGGCATCGTTCCAATGAGCCGGGTTCAGCGGGCACAGCTTAACAATACATCCAACGTTCTTCGTTTGAAATTTTCTTGGATGCACTTGCCGACAGCGATCTGCAAATTTTACTGAACTTCAGCGTGACTTTTTAGAGCTTTTTAAATATATTCTCCCTTTTTATAGCATTTGACTCGCAATGAAGTTCAACCTCGCCGTTGCAAGGCTGAGTCCCGGGAATTCGCTGTAGGCTTCAGTGCTTGGTCGTCATGTCATCATCATCATCAGCCTGACTGCGCCCACTGCAGGGCAAAGGCCTCTCCCATGTTCCGCCAATCAACCCGGTCCTGCGCTTTCTGCTGCCACGTTATACCTTCATTTGATTCGGTGGAAATATCAGCAGTCATGCTGGCACAGCGGAATCAGGGCATCGACGAAGCCTATATAAACGTACTGGAAGAAATCTACAGCTGATCCACAGCCACCATAGTCCTCCATAAAGAAAGCGATAGAATCCCGATAAAGAAAGGGTCGTCATATATGAACTGCAAATAGGGGCCCTGTTTTGTTCGTGCAACCGCGCACGCGTTGGCTGGCGTTCGATGGGGTGCTTAACCCTTCTCCTTTGTTCCGTATGCCAGTTTGCATATTTAGCAGAGACTGAAAGTAAACGCTAAAAGAAAAGGCGCCTAGGAAGAAGAGGGCCGAAACGCCCTTTGCGCGCGTAATGGCCCGCGGCGAGCGGCCAGTCACGCCAGCCGGGCGGCGTAGCGGAACGTTTTCTTTTATTGCGGGTAAAGGTTGCGGGAAAAGCCCGGACGAGTGCGAGACGCAGGTCTTGCTTTTTTTTAGCATCAGCTCCCTGTGTGGCATAGAACTACGGAAAATGGGAGGCGAGTGAATGTTTGTTGAATGCGGCGCATAATTCCTCGAGCGAAATCGCGGGAGTTTGTCATCTGATAGAATGTACGCTGTAGGGGCGTCGCCAGAAATTTCTTCCCGAGGGGGTCAACTACCATTTATGTGATTCGTGCTTGTGTTTGTAAGTGTGATTGTACATATGCACAAAAGACATGTTAGGCAAGAACAAAAACGTAAAATAAATGCCTTTGCCAGCACCACCAGGGTATAACACGCCTATGGAAAACTTGGATAACTGTATATACACATGCCAAATTGAAAATTTTCGGGGGTTGTCGATACCGCCCCCCCCCCCCCCCCACACACACACACCTTTGTCTACGACAATGATACCATGAGATGCACAGGTTGCGCCGAAGCATTTCATGACAAAAATTATCTGGCAGCCAGGCCAAACAGTGTGCATTGATTAACGTTGACCCCTTGAACCAATATTACAGGTTTAACCGTTGGGGCAGCTGAAGTAGTTAACATATACCTGGGTACAGCATATCGTCAATACTGCGCAAAAATGACCTCAACAAGCACATAATAAACACTCGTGTCGTACTCGACATTCCATTCTTCAAAGCGTCGTGAATTAAGGAGAGAAATGGCATGGTCTGCATTCCCGAGCAATACAGAGACCTACACTTGTGCTCATGCATACACTATCACACTGTACTTCAGCAACACGGAAGGCGGAGGTTCGTAGCTTGAGCCGCGAACGCGCACAGGCGTTGCACGTCCCGCTGGCCTCTGCATTGCTCCAGCAAAGCTCGACATTCGCCCGTCCACATCACTGCCTTTCTGCAGCGAATGTTGCAGCAGTTTTACTAATCGGTGTTATCGCACTCGAAGCAGTTGGTGGCGGAGAAATACCTTTCGTGCATGTGGAAGCTGCACTACTCCGACAAGCCGTCGCAAGCTAACAGGAAGCGAAAGGCAAAGAACGTAACTGCGTCTAGGGTGACTCCCCGATGGCAACGCGGCCAGTGCTCCTCACTTTTATCGAGACGCTTTAACCATGACCTCCGAGATTGCGCGCAATCTCGGACGCCATGCTTTAACTGCGTCGTCGCCGAATCGTTCTCTATGGTTGCTAGTTAGTGTCATGACGCATTACTTCACTTCACCGCTCACAGGTGGCGCCACCACCCCGAGCCGCCTAGCCCACCAACACAGAGCACCGTGCGAGAGAGAATGTCTAAGCGATAGAAGGCGCGTTTGTGGAGTGTTGTGCATGTGCATTGGTAGCTTCGACAGTAACGAAAATAAGAAAAGCCTTGGTAGCTTAGTCGGTAGAGCACCGGCGCTTATCGTCGCGAACCGCGAGGTCGTAGGTTCGGTTCCCGGTAGTGCAACTTTTTCTCATTGTTTCTTTTTCTTTCTTATACGGTAGCGTCCACTTCATAAACGTCATATCAGTGACTCAGGTACGTGATTGAAAATATTGGTGTACCCCGGCATGAAACACTTTCGTGTTTATATTTATCCCATGGTTAATACAACACTCGAAGCCCGGTGAAACAACCGCGACGATGCGCACAACAGATTCATTCGCTGAGTGGACCTACTAGCATGTAGCCATAATAAGTGCATTGAGTAATGCTAGCAACACTGGTGTTGTCTGAAGCAGTTGATCAAATCATCTTGAATGACTTCTCAAAACCGGTGTTGAGAGTTTTTTTTCTTTCTTTTTTTTCGGCTGACGTAAAGGAACTGACTTGCATTCATCGTCGCGAAGGAAGAACCTGATCGGGTATAGCAGCCATATTCTTCCTGGTGTGAGTCAGTCGTTGTGACTTTCATATTTCGTTTGCAACAGCGAGTACAAATCGTAAGCAGAATGCAAGAGCCGCGTAATTAAACAACTAAATTGAAAATGCAGAGAACAATTAAAATATATTATCTAATAAGGTCATTTACGTTCATCAGGTTACGCTCATAAAAAAACAAGTACGCCACACTCAACTGAAAGCAGTTTTATCTAGAAAGAAAAGCAGCAGTCAACTCTCGTACAGCTGAATGGTTTGCCGAAGGTTTACACGATGAACCACTACCACGAACTACGCTAATGGCGACTTACCGTCCGCTGCGTGTAAAGATAAGCTGCCACAAATTGTTGGCCCAACTTAGGAAACGTTTCTCTAAGGGTAAATTGGGAGCGTTTCCGGGTCTTTCGGTAAACCTCTCTTGCTGGGTGAACCTTTAGGAGCTGCGGCAGCAACGATAGGCCTACGCGTAAAAAAAAAAAAAAGAGAGAGAGAGAGAGAGAGAGAAGCGATATTTCTCGATATAAGTGAGATCCCCAGAGGATTACAGGAGATATCGGAGCCGTTCTCTCCAAGCGCAACGAATCGCTACAACTTGGGAAACGCAGGAAGAACAAAGGGGCATCCCGTTACATTTAATGAAAAAATATAATAAAAAAAAAGGACGCCATAGCAGTTTTATGAGCGCTTGTGTCCTTGCTTCAGCGCCTTTAGTTTCAGTTGTTGCGATCGTTTTATTCTTTCCTTTCTTTTATCAGAACAGTTTGGCTTTCGAAACTTCTACAGGCCCTTCCGCTATATAGCGTCTAAGACTTGCGAATGGTTCTTTCGTTGCCTTGTGCGTTCCTCTTTGTAAATAATCACTGCAGTGGCAGATGTTCGTCCCGCTTCTTTCTGACGCGCTTGTTGGGGCAGGCTGAATTCATCGAATACAAAACGCAATTTATATAAAAAAAACAAAACAAGGTGTGTACTTTTATATCGCCAGCAGCGCCAAGTGGAATTATTTTCCCCTAGCAATGTTCTCCGTCTGATCGCTAGATCATTTCGGATCCTTTTTCTGTACGAATTTCTGCATTAATTACTTGCATGCTCTGAAATGCGCAGGCTCACAGCATGTAAAGTCTGCACCGCACTCCAAACAATACGGGTGCAAGCCTGTATTAGAAGACACAGTCGTTCTTTTCCTTTATAATAATCAATAAATCAGAGAGCGAGTGGAAGCATCTCATATCCGGAAGCATGACGCCACGTGTATGCTCGAGCCAACCGTCGGTGCACCTTCTTGACAAAGAAATAACCTGTCTTATTTAAGCGTGATAATACCATGCAGCTTTAACTACGTCGTCGCCGAATCGTTCGCTATGGTCGCTAGTTATTGTCATGACACATTACTTCACTTCACCGCTCACAGACGGCGCCACCACCGTGCGCCGCCTAGCCCACCAACACAGGCTGGTAGCAATCGCGCTGCTAAGTTATCCGCCATTTCCTTACTGTTTATTAACCGACTGTACATGAGAGAAGGCGCTTTTCAGCGTATGCCAGAAGTGATAGTGTTCTATGGTTGTATTCCGTTAGACTGATGCTTGAACGTCTGGGGATTGGCAGTGACGATGAGCTTCGCAAACCGAGTAGCATTAGTGTTATTTTCGATTGTATAAGGACGAAAAAAAAATTCAACCGGCTCCGGTTCGTTGACACCGATGAAACAGCGTAGC
>JALIZH010029901.1:0-13129 GCA_030522465.1 Rhipicephalus appendiculatus
CAGCACCTTGCACCGCCATTACAATAGCTGCTTCTTCGCGAGAGAGTCAAGCGCGGGTAGCAGTAGTTGGCGTCAAAAGAGGGGTTGGGCATGATTGATGGTGACAGACTCGGTTTGGCTGCTCCGGTCTTTTTCGAGTCCCTCTGGCACTTATGCCTTTCAACTTTTGTTCTTGCACATTTGATGCAGGAAACTTGGATGCCGACATCCGTTGCCGTATTTTTGTATTGCCTGAAGGACGTCATCATCATCCTCAGCCTGTTTATATCCACCGCCGGACGAGAACATCTGCCAACGATCGCCAGTTTACCCTATCCTATGCGAGGTGACGCCATTCTATCCCTGCGATTTTAAGGCGAAAGCCTTTAATGTCTCATGCTCACTTCCGTCCGGCGTCCGGTGTCCGTCCGTCCGTCCATCCGGTGTCCGTCCGTCCGTCCGTCCGTCTGTCCGTCCGTCCGTCCGGTGTCCGTCCGTCCTTCTGTCCGTCCGCCCGGTGTTCGTCCGTCCGTCCGTCCGTCCATCCGTCCGTCCGTCTGCCGTCCGTCCGTCTGGTGTCCGTCCGGTGTCCGTCCGTCCATCCGTCTGTCCGTCCGTCCGTCCGGTGTCCGTCCGTCAGTCCGTCCGTCCGTCTGGTGTCCGTCTGTCCGTCCATCCGTCTGTCCGTCCGTCCGTCGGTCTGTCCGTCTGTCTGTCTGTCTGTCTGTCTGTCCGTCCGTGTGTCCGTCTGTCCGTCCGTCTGTCCGTCCGTCTGTCCGTCCGTCCATCCGTCTGTCCCTCCGTCCATCCGTCTGTCCTTCCGCCCGTCTGTCTGTCTGTCTGTCCGTTCATGTCCGTCCGTCCCGTCCATCCGAGCTCTGGCACGGAGCCAGGTGGCCGCCGGGATGCGCAAACGGACGCCAGTCGCGTCGGACTCTACAGCGCTCGCTCTTTGCTTGCGTAGCTTCGCTGTGCCCAGCGTTTGCAATCACTCTGACCGACGCCGTCTCAATGGACACACGCGTTCACGGAATACACCTTCGATTTTACAAAGGACCCGTCAATTTAAGCGCTGGAACGCTATGGCGTTTTCACGATGTACAAAGCGCGAGAAAATACTAACGTATGCGAACGGAGGAAGATTAATCTCGCGTCTCGCTGCGACTCGCGGTAAAAAAATTAAAAAAGAAAACACGCACACATTCGCTTTGTGTGTTATCCCACTGAGAGTGTAAAAAGAAAAAAGACATGGCATAGTCAGTGGAACGGCCACACGCTTTCGCCGAACACACTTTGGAATGTACAAAGTGTCCTTCAATTTTTGTTAATTTCTTCAATCTGTAACTTTATGCCTTCCTTGACTGCGTTTCCCATCTCTTGGTAACAATCCTGTTGCTGTTTACACAATGTTGATAAAACGTACTATATCTCCGTGTAACAGATATAGGAGAGAACGAAGGAAGACAAACATGAAATTCTACTTTGTTTGCTTGTTTCCAAGAACATCCGTAGGAAACAGGCGTCCTTGAGCCAGGCCCTCCTCTCAGCCTACTGGTGTGTATGTAGATGAAAATGTATTCCTGGGTCTATTCCGCCTACCTTTCTTTAACAATGCAATGAGATGCGTTGTGCACAAATGGCTACTCCACTGCCCTTGAGTACCTGAACACATACAATACACTGATTTCAATATAGTGAATTAAGTAACGTTAGTAAACTAACGTGCGCACGATACAAGTTATGTGGTGCGTACAACATACAGGTTTGTAATCGCGTACAAGTTAAAAAAAAAGGTTCCGGAGATTACAAAGTTATCTCTGGAAACTACTGATAATAATATACCACAAGCGTGAGGTTGCACCTTTGTGAAATCTGAAAATCATAAAGCCAGCATAACGTAACTAGCACTCACGTACGTGCTCAGAGCGACTATAAATCAAAGGGAACGCTAAATATTACGGCCATATTTAGCCGACGCGAACAATCATTTGCCCAAAAGTAGACAACACGAGCACCCTTATCCAGATGTTAGAGGTGAATTAATAATACAATTCCCAATTTATACAAATAGAGTGCTATAGTTGTTGAACTTAGGCATAATTTATCGGAAATTTGAATATACATACTGATATGACGCATCGTTTAGTTATCGCTAGTCCACATAAGGCAGTACTTATTACTGTTTATTGTATACGAGCTTGTGCGGCACTCAGGTAGCCCGCCGTTCACGTCTCTTGAGTTAAGGAAGGAGGGGGGGTAAAGCTAAAATATGTTGTTGCATCTCATTTGCGAGGCTGCATTTGAGTGAGAGGCCTCGCCGCGGTGGTCTAGTGGTTACGGCGCTCGACTGCTCACCCGAAGGTCGCGGGATCGAATACCGGCCGCGGCGGCTGCATTTTCGATGGAGGCGAAAATACTTGAGGCCCGTGCACTTACATTTAGGTGTAAGTTAAAGAACCCCAGGTGGTCTGAATTTCCGGAGCCCTACACTACGGCGTCTCTCATAATCACATCGTAGTTTTGGGACGTTAAACCCCGGATATTATTATTATTATTATTATTATTATTATTATTATTATTATTAATTTGATTGAGAGTCGTCTAAATGATGCGTGAGCATGTAAAACGGAAGTGGAAATCTTAGGGCTCGTTTTAGGGGTGAAGCTCCTTAAGCCGTGGGTCGTGCGTCCTCGATGTATGTAGTTGTAGGTAGCCACCTCTCGCTTAGTTCTTGGAATGTCCGCTAGATGGCGGTACTTGTATATGATGAATATATGATGAAAAGCTGCGGCGCTCGCTCCATTCAGATGTATGGGCGCTGCTGCTTCTCACAATGTTCACTAGATGGCGCTGCGCTGTGACAGTACGTGAATTGATTACTAGATGGCGCTGCGGCGCTCGCTCCATTCCGATGCGTAGAAGACGGCTCCGCTGCGCGCTCTAGTGTGATAGGAGACCGCTGGGTGGCGCGGCGCTCTTGGCGCGCTTCCTCTTTCGCTCGGCAGTCAGCGCGCAATGAGCGACGAAGGAGGCACGGAGGCGCCGGAAACGGAGCCCGACGTTCGAGCCCACGAAGCAGAAGGTGCACGGCGACGCCGAGAAGCGGATCCAGAAACTGTGAGAGCCCGAGAAGCGGCGAGGAAACGCGCGTACAGGCGGGCAGATCCCGAGGCTGCGCGAGTGCGGGAAGCTGCTGCCAAGCGCACACACTGGTTCTCACGTCTTTCATGATGATGCAATAGGCGAATTTTCACGGAAGAGTCATGAACCTCCCGAGCTTCGCCCACTCATCATCATTCACCCCGTGGATATGCTGTGATTTTTTTCTTTCTTAGACACAATATTAATGATATATTACAGAGTGATGCCAAGGGATGTTTAGGGGACGTTATTATTAGTAACTGTAGTGCAAATGTGAACAAAGTCACTGAAAACATAATTTGCCGCCGGCAGGAACCGAACCTTCGACCTTCGAATAACTCGTCTGATGCTCTATCAGCATGCAGTTAGCATGTAGCATGTGAGCACGTAGATATTTTGCGGGAAACTACGGTTGTGCCTTCCACTGGAACGTTGTCGAAGGCTGGCATCGGCACAGCGTCTTCTCTCATTGTTTTAGCAGTTGGTTTTAGCCTTCGTCAGCGTCTGTTACGGCCCAACGGATCGCGCATCCTGCCATCTCAGAAACGCAGCTTCGGCACTACGTTGCATTTTCCGCTGTCGTACAGACAGCATCTTCCATTTCATTCCGCTGAGTTTATTGGAAAAGATTATTTTGAAGGAAAGCTTGTATTCACTCAGAAGTGTCGTTGGCATTGTGGAGGTGACCTAAAAAAATGGCAGCCGATGCACGAAGTGAATGCTGATGATGGAGCTAAGCTCCATTGAAGAAATGACAAATGATATAAAGACTGTTTATGAAATCCATCTGTCCGTCACAGACGTCCCTCCGTCCGTGCGCGCGTCCGTCCATCACGGATGAACGGACGGGCAAACGGATGCACGAACGGACGGACGCACGCACGGATTCACGAACAGACGGACGGACAGATGCAGGGACGGACGGACAGACCTCTTACGGTCTATTTTAAACCTATATGCGTGCTATGAACTCTCTATGTATGGTATATGTAACACCTGTGTTTCGGTCCGATGGGGAGCTACGACGACGGCGACAACGGACATGGTGCGAGCCTAAGGGAGTAAAAAAAATCACGCGGCCCGCGAGTGCGAAGGAAGGCTGCCCGTGAAGGTGCTCGCCGTTTTCCATTAACTGATTCTGTCTCGATCGTGGACTTGTCGATGATCCGATCAGCAGTTTCTGATATGAAAATCTGATCTTTTACAGGAAAAGCTGTTATGAGGCCACAACAAGGGCTGTTTTTGGCGCTGTAGTTGTTCGCCGCCGCCGGCGTCCGCAACCGCTATCACGCGAAGTAAGAAAAAAAATGCCCCCACCTCCCCGAAGGGAACCGTGAGGAAATGCGAATGCATTTCGAGCGCGCTTCACTCCATTTATATATACGTGCGAGCGAGCGGACGGGAGTGTGGGCCGCAGGGAGGAGAGAAAGCGAACGGCGAGAGAAGCAGCGGCGAAGCACTGCATCTACCCTCTGCTACACTCTCCACACACGCGGGAGCTCCGCCGAGCTTCCGCGATGCGAGCGCCCTCACACACCAGAGCGCGCTCCTCCTCTCCACTCACTCTCCGCTACTCCGCCCGCACCACCTGCTCCGGTTGCTAGGGGCGAGGATAAACGCGCGCGCCCGCAGCTGTTGCTATGGGAGAGGGAGTGAGAGCGGAGAGAAAAAAATTACACCATCTTCCGCTAAAGGGAACCATGTGTAAATGTGAAGCAGCGGGCGCTAACGCTTACACTGGCGGCGGCGGTGACGCTGGCGCTCATCGCAGCGCTGCGCAGGAGAGAAAACAGGGGATGCGTAAAGCACGCAGCGATGGAGCGGTGTTTCCTACTGGAACATGCCAATCGCTGCTAATGTGCAATGAGAGACAGAAGACTCCGACTGGACACAGAGACTCGCAGTCCGCTTTTAATTAACGCCCACGCTGCGAATTTTTATTCTTCTACAACGCACAGGAGAAATCTCCCACCGGCACCACCTTGGAGGTCAAGATCCATTGCCATATATACGGGGTGGCCAGTGAACGGTTGTGCAGCGCGAGCAGTCGGTTTTTTCAACCAAGAAACTCGCTGGCAGACGCTGCCTGTGTCGGCGTCGCGAGGCGAGAGAGGGGGGTAGCGTAGGAGAGGAGAGAGAGGGGGGCGCGCATGCGCAGTGGGGAGTGTAGACGCTGCGGGCAGAGATGCCTAGAGAAGAGATGGGGGGGAGCGTAGGAGAGGAGAGAGAGGTGGGACGCCCATGCGCAGTGGGGAGTGTGGACGCCGCGGGCAGGGATGCCTAGAGGAGAGAGGTAGGAGCGTACCAGGGGAGAGAGGAGGGGAGGCGCATGGGCAGTGAGGGTGTGGTTGCTGCGGGGAGAGATGCCTAGAGGAGAGAGAGGGAGAGAGGTGGTTTTATTTTTATTTTTTTAAGGGCTTGCGCATGCGCAGTAAGGGTGGTCACGCCGCACACCACCACCACACCTCCTCAACCTATCATCCTCCCCGCGGACCCCGCCGCCGGAAAACGCCAGATGCCTGACATAGCCCGACTATGAAATGCATTCGCATTTAAACAAAAAATTCGCCATCTCCCCGCTAAAGGGAAGCATGTGTGGATGCGAAGCAGCGTAGAGATGGATAGCTTGAGCGGGAATTTTATTGAAACGACAAATGAGAACGTATAAGAGAAGACGGAGAATGTGGTGGTTGCGTGTTTATTTAGGGAACGTGTGTGATTCCTTGCGTCGGTGCAAGGGGCGCTTTGAAGACGACGGCCTTGTGATTGGTGAAGTGTAGCGTCAGGGGTGCTTTTGAAGTGTTTTCATTGTGAAGTTTACGAAGATGAGGTCTATGCACGTTCCCCTTATGGTTTTCGGTTGTATGTTGTCGTCGGAAATGCGTCGCAACGAGTACACGTCTATCATGTGGTGGACGAGCCAGTTGTTCGTAATTATATCCACGTTGAAGTCACCCGCAAGCACGAAGGGCGTGTGGCTGTATGTCTGTGTGTACTGTGCCATTGCCTTCTCTAGGTAACGTTCGACGTTCTTTCTAGAGTAGAGAATGGGGGGTGAGTGTAGGAGAACATAGGGGAGGGTACGCGCATGCGCTGTAGGGGGGTGTGGGACGCTAGGGCCGCTCCGTAGAGTAGATGCTTCCTAGAGGAGACAAAGGGGGGTGAGCGTAGGAGAGAGAGGGGGGAGGGGACGCGCATGCGCTGTGGTGGTGTGGGATGCGGGAAGGAGGGACGGACTAAGCTCCCTCCAAACACATGCAAGCAAGATCAAGGAATGCGGTCAACCTGGGCGACAGACACCACCTGCATAATGGTCCTGGTTCGCATAATGGGTGCTTCCATACTTCATGAAAGTGGCCGGACGCGGGACGGGGGAGGCTGGACGCAGGAGGGACGGACAGAGCCCCGAGCATAAGATGCTTCGCATCTAAAATTCCCCATCTCCCGCTAAAGGTAACCATGTGTGGATGCGAAGCAGCGGGGAGATAATTAGCTTGAGCGGGAGGAACGTCTCCGCTCTCATTTCACGGCAGCGGTCCGGACGCTCATCGCGCCGCTGCACAGGAGAGAGAATGAGGCGCACGCCCTCCATCATTTTCATACCGCGGAACTACCGTGGCGCCCCCAGCGGAGTATGCAGCTGTCACAGCACCTGTCGTGCGCGCCGCTCCGTAGAGGATTCCTAGAGGAGAGAGAGGGGGAAGGGACGTGCATGCGCTGTGGGACACCGGAGCCGCTCCGTAGAGTAGAGGATTCCTGGAGGAGAGAGGGGGAGAGGGCGCGCAAGCGCTGTGGGAATGTCGGACGCGGGCGCCGCTCCGTAGAGTAGATGATTTCTAGAGTAGAGAAAGGGGGTAAGCGTAGGAGAGGATTAGTGGAGGGGACGCGCATGCGCTGTGGGGGGGGTGTGAGACGCAGGGGCCGCTCCGTAGAGTAGAGGATTCCTAGAGGAGAGAAAGCGGGTGAGCGTGTGAGATAGAGGGGGGAGGGGACGCGCATGCGCTGTGGTGGTGTGGGATGCGGGAAGGAGGGACGGACTAAGCCCCCCTCCAAACACATACAAGCAAGATCAAGGAATGGGGTCAACCTGGGCGACAGACACCACCTGCCTAGCCATTGCTAAGCAGCCTCTCTGTGCTCTCGGCCATGACTCTGATGACGGTAGCAGTGGTTGACGGCCTTCATATTACTACAGTGTTCTGGTTCGCATAATGGGTGCTTCCCTACTTCATGAAAGTGGCCGGACGCGGGACGCGGGAGAGACGGACAAAGCCCTGAGCATACGATGCTTCGCATCTAAAACACTAGATAAGAAAAATCTTCCCCATTTCCCGCCAAAGAGAACCATGCGTGGATGCGAAGCATCGGGGAGATGGCTGGCTTGAGCGGGAGAAACGT
Organism: Rhipicephalus appendiculatus; assembly: GCA_030522465.1. Lineage (NCBI taxonomy): Eukaryota > Metazoa > Arthropoda > Arachnida > Ixodida > Ixodidae > Rhipicephalus > Rhipicephalus appendiculatus. The sequence goes on from JALIZH010029901.1 coordinate 7,519, forward strand.
CGCCGCTCCCGTTTCACGGCAGCGGCCCGGGCGTTCATCGCGGCGCTGCACAGGAGAGAGAATGAGGCGCGCGTGGTCCTTTATTTTCACACCTCGGAACTACCGTGGCGCCCCCAGCGGAGTATGCAGCTGTAGCAACACCTGTCGTGTGCGCCGCTCCGCAGAGTCAAGGATTCCTAGAGGGGAGATCGGGGGGGGGGGACCATAGGAGATGAGGGGACGCGCATGCGCTGTGGGGGTGTGGGGACGCGGGCGCCGCTCCGTAGAGTAGAGGATTCCTAGAGGAGAGAAACGGGGAGCGTACGAGAGGAGAGAGAGGGGACGCGGATGCGCTGTGGGGGGTGTGGAACGCGTGAAGGAGGGACGGACAAAGCCCCCCGCAAGGACATGCAAGCACGATCAAGGAATGGAGTCAACGGGACGCGCGCGTCGCTCCGTAGAGTAGAGGATTCCTAGATGAGAGAAATGGGGGGGAACGTAGGAGAGGAGAGAGACGGGGTGTGGGATGCGGGACGCTTGAAAGAGGGACGGACAAAGCCTACGCAAGCACATGCAAGCAAGATCAAGGAATGGAGTCAATGTGGGCGACAGACACCACCGGTAGTGCGTGTTATTCTTTGCTTGCACCCACCACCTGCCTAGCCATTGCTAAGAAGCCACTCTGTGCTCCCGGCCGTGACTCTGGTGACTGTAATGGTGGTTGACGGCCTCATTGTACTACAGTGTTCTGGTTTGCATAGTGGGTGCTTCCCTACTTCATGAAAGTGGCTGGACGCGGGACGCGGCAGGGAGGGACGGACGGACATAGCCCCGAGCATAAGATACCTCGCATCTAAAAATGCGTGGGGGGGGGGGGGGGGCAGCCCAGTATTCTACCTCTGAGTGGCAGCCCAGTATTCTACCACAGATAGCTTCAGGAAAAATGCATCTTTGTTCCTTGGACAACCGATTGCCTACTATGCCAAAAACCAGAGAATATCGAATATGCCTTTCTAGACTGCAGGTATGCGCTATTTTACTGAGATGTGCTCCAGCGCACTCTAAAGAAAAAAACTGCCTCTGGATCCTCATGGCATATGGTTGGTGCAAATAGAAAGCCCATATGACATGATAATGATTCTGGGTCTCCATGTATTTTGCAAAACGCGAATGGAGGTACGCCACGCGGATGTGCATGTAAAATCTTCGAGAAACAATTTCTTTGACAGTGTTGCGCAAATTAGGAAGATTTTCAGAGTCCAGCCTGATCCACCAGACTGGGTCACTATACTTGCCGTACTTAACGATATTAAAAAAGCTCATGACTAGACAGCGTTTAATCAGTGTGTCCCTAATGTAATCATGTGTATCTTGATCTAACCGTACCTTATGCACCATTCACCATAACCGTACCTTATGCACCGGTGCTTCGAAATGCTTTGCAAACAGACCCTATGCAGGCTGCATGTCGGGAAAAATCGAGTTCGATTCCCAGCCGCAGCCGCAAACCACCTTATTTCCTAAAGTGTTGAGGAGTACGCCGACCTGGCGCTTGGTTGTTCTTGAGTACTCCTCTCGAAAGATGGCCCCATAAGGTTCTGTAAAGGCCCCTGCGCGCACCTTGACCCACCACAGTCTTGGGGAAATAGTCGAGCATCCGCTGAAATTGAGAGAGGCAGAGAACTGCTGCCTCCGGGTACCTACCGGTATATAGCTACAAGCGCACTTCGGGTCTGTTGCTCGGCAGAACAAAGTGCATAGCCGCTTAGAGGGCACCCACCCTGTTGGAAATTGCCGGCATGATACCGTCAGACCTAACAATAAGATTGTCTCTCTTTTTTGCCGTCGTTGTTGCCTGTAGCAGCTGAAGTGTTGCGCACTACCAAGCACATGTATGAAGGTCCACTGCATGAACGAATTAAACAAGGAGCTTTGAGCAAGGACATAGAAAGAAAAAAATCCACGCATATCCACGAAGTGAATGATGATGAGTGGCCGGAGCACGGGGATCGTTCGGTAACCATGAATCCATTCACATTCACACATATGTTTCGACTATAGCAATGGTTTGCTAACCACCATGACAGTGGACAGTGAGTGTCGACGCCAAAACTTGTCCTAAGGTCCATAATGTCTACGTTGAAATGGCCGACTAGTATAAACGGTTTGTGCTTCTAGGTGTTTTATATTGTTCTGTCAAGAATAATGTTTGATATCAAAGTCTACTGTTAGACCTTTTTTTTGTCATATGCTTTGATTGATGGGTGCTTAAATATCGGTGTTTTTATGGTACTGTGGGCTTTTTATGTTGTTATGGTTAACATTGTTTTATTTTGTTCTTGTTAACCTTTGTTTCGGTCATATTTTTTGAATAATGGGTGCCTAAATGTCGGTGTTTGTACGGCGTTGTGGCCTTTTATTTTGTTCTGGTTAACAGCATTTTATTGTGCTGTCATATACTTGATCGATGTACACATAAAGTCGATCTTTTACACAGATGTAATCGTGTTTCGTTGTACAGATGTTCAGTTTCGGTTTTGTGTAGCGTGATGGACACCAACAAGGTTAGGCACTAAGGTGCTTCGCCCCTAAAAAAGTAGTAAATCAAGAACGCGTATGTCAAGCTTCGTCCCCACCATTCTACTGGTAGGGCAAAGCTTTCTGAGTTTGTCTTTTATTTATTTATTTATCGGGATCATCGTCTTGCGTGACCGAGGTATACACAGACACTGTTTGCTCGTTAAGTCAGAATACAAATTCTCACGCACTTAAACTGCCCATACGAGCCTTACTTCGAGCTGAATAAGCACCATGGAACACGCTTCGCACGCGCACGAATCAGATCGATTCCAGTTTTCGCGTGCCAGGCTCAAGTCAACACATCACTAAGATCCGCAATTTTATTCAACTTCCTTGTGTTTTTTCTCGACTGGGCCCGTAGTCCAGTCGAGAAAAACATCGCAACGTAAAGCAGACAGGCAAACGTTCCACTGTTTACAACAAATTGATGATGACGCTGTGTGAGATCATCTCAATTTTTTTTTTCGGGCCTTGTGTTCCTTCGGTTACAGTTAGTAATTAGGTGCAACAGCAAGCTTTAATAACGCAATCTTTTTTTTTTTCACACGCGGAAATGTGTATGAATAACTGTGGTCAGTGGGAGAGGCAGTGCGACCCGCATACAGCGTGCATGGCACGTCGCGTCGTTTTCTTTTTTCTTTTTTTCATAGCACGCCAAAAAGTAATCAGGAGCTGCGGTGAATGCGACAACAAGATCGAAATACGGGGAAGTGTCATGAATCGATGTGAGCACATTCAATGAAATTATTGCGGTAGCCTGGTTTCATTATTTTTGTCTTTTCATCATTTCTATGAAATGCTTAGTTGAACTACCTCGGTTAACGCCTACCGCATGCGGGCACATTAACCTGCCTGGTGACTTAAGGTGCCGATGATTTATTTGCTGTATTTGTCATACTGCCGACCCAGGATCGGTACAACCAGGACCAGTACAAGAGCACGGGGTAAAGCTATCAGAAGAGATAACGTAATACGGTCATAATAATTTCCTGGGTTTTATCCCCCGAAACGATGATATTATTATGAGGGGCGCCGCATGGGAGGGCTCCGAAATATGGACAGTCAGGTGTTCTTTAACGCGCACCTAAATCTATGTTCTCGGGCCTCTAGCATGTGCGCCTCCACCTTAATGCGGCTGCGCCGGCTGGGTCTCACTCCTGCGTTCGGCTCGGCAGTCGACCACTATAACCACAAGACCACTACAGCGTTGGACGAGAGATAACATTGGAAAATATTTACAAATATATAGACAAAACGCAAATTACCAGTAGATATCGAGGCTAACGGCAAAATATTACGCAGAATGGTAACACAGCAGAAATTTACAGTAGGTATTGTGGCTCGAAGTTACAGCATATTGGCGAAGGTCCGTATGGCGGTTCCACTCTAATACATTTATTTATTTATTGCGATTTGTATAGCATTTTCCTTACTACAGCTCCAAAGGGGGCTATCGCAGGAGGGAGGACAATAAAATACGCAAATCACGCACGAAAATTTTAAATGCGAAGCATTTCTTTGCGTACTGCAGGAGAATTTAGCATGTCTATCGAAGTATCTACGTATCTATCTATCTAGCCGCCTACGTCAGGGTGCTCTCGTCACCACCCCATCAACTTGGGGTAAACCAAAAAAGTATGGGAGGGTAAGATGGTTTGACGAATATCAATCGCTGGTCATGACATGCATAATGTGACGATCCCATCGCGTATGTCGTCAAACCCTTTCCGTCAGACACGTGTGGCACATACCCGTATACCACAGGCGGGTATGTGCCACAGGTGATTGACAGTTTATATCTACCCAGGAACGGCAGGGACAGATATTGGTAATTTTAACGCGAGAGCGTTAAGAAAAGGCTGACATCGGCAGCGATGACCCGACGAATGCAAAGTGTAAATGTCAGGGTCCCAGCAGGAATCGAACCCCAGCATTCTGCTTGGCAATCAAGCGTTCTACCACAGAGCCATGCCAGGTCTCCAAAATACTTTTTAGTTAGACCCTATTGTTCTTGAAACGTCCATTGTGTTTGCAGTGCTGGCTATCCAATTTTATAAACATTACATATGTACTCCTATGATAGAGCCGTCACGTCGGGTTGACGTCAATTGTAGTTAAGCGCCATCCACTGAAGTTGATTTATGTAGCAGTGTCCAGGGCTACCATCCTCGCGAGCACAAGCGCTACATATCAGCTTACCGCTCCTGCTGTTGCTAATACCCATGTTGCTGTTGGCATCGTTGCGCAACTGTAAAGAAGTGGTTATGCAAAACATATGCGACTGTTCAACATATGTCTCTGCGTACAACATTTGTACATATCTTTAGCGTCATTTCGTAACGTTTCGCGCAATAAAAAAATTACACCACAATCGCCTTCCCTCCGCATGCATTGCATAACATCGATTCCCAAGGTACGTGGGATCTGCCGAAGTACGTGGGATCTGCCGATTTACAAGCAATACCGGAAAATCTGCAGGTAAAGATTTAGAACGTCGAATTTGTAGAGGGGCAGAGAAAGTGTATTTGTACAATTTCTGCATTGACGAAGCGTTCAAAGGCTTAGTTGTGATTGTGAGCTACGAGGACTGTTAGGATGATCGAAGTTCGTTCATTTTTCTAGGAAGTTAGACCAGCAAGTTACTGTAGGAAATTTAAACGTCTAGGTTTGTGACGCGTCAACAAAGGAGTTATATTTAACTCTAGACTCTTAGGGAAAGAAGTAGAAAACATTGATGCTATGTGCGACGCATAAACTTCAAAATGTTTTTCTCCATCTACTCAATCTTGTTAATTTAATCCATCTGAAAATGGCTTCAGAGCATAGCGCAATATTCGAAGATTGGGGGGATTAGTGTTTCGCGTGTAATCTCTTTTGTCTGCTTAGTACCGACTGTGGCAGTATTTTTTGAACCAAGTTATTATTTCACGCGCTGCTGAAGCGGATCTCAGAGCGCACGTAGATATAAGCGCGTTGTTGAGCTATACTCCACCAGGCGCCGCCACGATCCCAGCTGAAAGCGATCGCTCTTGAAAAAAAATCCTACAATAAA
>JALIZH010029902.1:0-70405 GCA_030522465.1 Rhipicephalus appendiculatus
GCGTTTTATGAGTCTAGACCAAGATATATGTAAACTGGTGGCGAAACTTCCATAGAAGCCTGTGTATCAAGTAGTTGGCGGCTCGTTGCCACCGTCCCCACCTACGTATCGAGGGGACAACTAACAGCAAGCGAAAAATAAAAAAATAAAATATGACGTCACAATAGGAAGCGGTTGCGATGTCGGGCATTTGCACTACAAGGCGAGAAATTGAAATTTGTTTAATTGCTGACATTTTACGTGATCTTGATAACTACGCGATTTTATGGCGTCTTTAAGGCTCGCCACTTGCGTGTGCGAGAGAAAAGGAAGACCAACAAGAAAGACTGGGGAAGCAAGCTTGTTTTATTAGCCAAATAGTGTGCTGACAATGTACACCAAAATATTTGCAGATGAATAAATTGTAATACAACGTCTCACGAGCACACTAGTGCAATAGTTCGAGAACTCACGTTGCTCAATCGAGGAAAATTGCTGGAGCGAGACAGCATCCTTGAAAGTATCACTTTGGCAACCTTACAGAACAGCTCTTTGCTTCGCGTGTCGCACTCACCGTCACAAAAGGCGAGGGCACGCCAGCCATGCGCCAGTGAAAGCAGTCCTCAGTCACAGGGGCGGTTATCTACACATTCTGTCATTTAGTTCAGCTTCTCTGAAGTGACACGCCAGTAGACAACAGATAAGCAAATAAATAACCTACGCATAATACGCACGAAACCACCGCGCACAAGTGAACGATGCCTCGTTGACCCGACAATGCGCCGAACTGTAGCCGAACACAAGCCCACATAGCAGACTGTCTGCATACGCCACCCATCTATGGCATTCGACCAACAAAAATGGGACTATCAGCTATTTAACCAAGTGTCAGATAACCGTAAAGTAAATTCTCGTTTACTTCGGCGTATATAAAATTAGGAGTATTGGAAAAAAAAATTCTGAGTTTTTGGTTTTCGTTATTTGTCCCCTCCTCACCTATAGTCGCGCTTCAGTCATACGGTGGGCGTTGATGTCTGTGGCAACAGGTTTTAGAACACTTTCCGTTCCATGTTTCGCGACCGATATAATTTGACCTTGTGAAGATTTCTTTATGCCAATGGAAAAACTGTGCACAAGCTCTCATGAAACCAATCAGTGCTTGAAAAGTACATGAATCCCTCGACAAACGACCGTCACAAACGCTATGGCACCCTTTCGAGCTTTCGTCAAAATATTCACCTAGCTTTATTGCTACCGAAAATTGTGATTGTGCAGAATTATATGAAATCATTAATGCCTTGTGTCTTTTAACCTATTTGTTTAATATTGCGCTACGTATCATACCTCTAACGTTTTAGCATGCTTATTTAGTATGTGCCCAAGATATAGTGCCAAGTTCTTGACGGGGAACCGACATTTCAGGATACCATTATTCGCCTCGAGATCTTTGAGTGGCGCCCTCTCGCGTGTGACGTCAGGGAGAGGACTCGGATGCAGCTCTTCGCGCGCTCGCTACGTGAAGGCTGCTCGACGGTGCCGGCCTGTCTATCGCGCTCGAGTTATTGAAACATTGGTGGGCGAGTTCATAAAGCAATTTGTATTGAATGTTCAAGCAAAATGCCCATCGAAATCGAGCGGAGTTGCCGTCAGGGAGCACGTTCTGTGTCGATTGCTCCTGTTGTCGTCTGCTAGCCATCCATGTGCACATCTGCTTCTATGGTGAATTTTTCTTTTCGCGACTGTTCTATGACCGTGGCGCACTCAAAATGACTTTCCTGCCCGTTTTCGATAACTGACTTCAGCGTTCGGGCTTCAGCTTCCATGTCTGCGTTAAAGCGCAATAAATGTATACCGTGTGCTGCGCGTGTTCGGGTGCCAAGCCTGCTCCTTCGATTCAATTCATTTGTTCGGAGCATGACAAACGACGTGTGATGTCATTCAAATAAATTAGTTGGCGTTACCGGCAACAACGTTTGATTAAATACACATTTTTAGCAGCTGCTATGTAAGCGCATCGTAAGTACTTTAAATTGAAACACGAAATAAACAGGGTGAGTCTAAAGGGGATGCACGACGGGGATATTAAATATCGGCAGGTTGTCCGGAGTGAGTTACTTTTGTTTTTGTTCTTTTTTTTTTGCAACATATTTTAATCCTTACGTTAATAAATCGACGTTTGTTCACTCGTTCACGGTGGTCTGAAAATATGCTGAACAGAATTAGTGTAATCATACTAACGTTGATAAATATAAAGCTTTCGCATCGAAAGATGTATTGGCAATAAAATACTGTAAATCAGTCTCAACGGTCAACTCCTGATGTGGCTTGGTGCGATCACTGTACTAAAGAGACTCGAGTTCCTTATGCATTTGCCTAAGTTGACTCGAAGGCGAAAGCCATCTTTTTCTTGAGTCGATGTATTGTTCCTTCGCCGCCCCCCCTCCGAATGCTTTCTGGACGTAACGTGATTTTGCATTGAAGCTGAGCCGTGCCCCCACGTCGGGAGGCAGAAAATAGCGCCCTTTTATATCTTCTTCTTTTCCCCAACCACTCTCTACACATCACCTGGTTTTGCATCGCCTCCGAGATCGGCCCACCAATCACGGAGGCAATGCAAAGCGACAATGTCATGTGAGACGTAATATGTGACATGACGTTATGACGCTACAAATTTTGTCGGTCTGGGATGTCATGATGACGTGATCATGTGATGAATTTTCGCATCACTCGTGTTGACGCTGGCGACGCGGGACGCCGACGGTCAACTTTCGCAATTTATGTGGAATCTAAGGCTCCCACCTTAAAATATTCAATCTTGTTACAGCTAGCACGGTAAAGAATCACAATAATCAGCCACAGGTGCCAAAAGAATGGTGGGAAAGAGCTCTCTTTCTCCTATTCCTGGACACATTCGCCGATTTTTCCCTTTATACGAAGCTGTACTATCGGTGTCAAGTGAAACGCAAACACTGCAGCGGATCGCGTTGCCGAAGCATTAGAAATATAGTGCGCGCCATCCTGTCGTTACCATTGGCAGGCTCGCACAGTCGAGTAGGCAGCACTGCGCGATCGAAAACATAAATGCGGCTCATGAACGTATCTATCTCTAATCATAAGAGTCGAACTGTACCACGCGCACCACTGCTGGCGTTTCATTCCGAGCGATCTTATTTGCATCCAGCTCGCCCAATCTGTGCTAGTGGTCCGCAATAACCCGCAGGTCGATGAACTTATCGATTTCATTTTGTCGGCTGTCGTGTCTGCACAAGTCCACATGACTACAATTGGGAGTGGAGCGTGAATTTTCATTCATCTCAAGTCTGTTTACACAACGCTGATTTTTGCGAATAAGCCGCAAAATTGATCGCGCTGCGATTTCAAAGCAGCGGAGACTCTCTTTAACTCACTTGGCGGGGGCGTTCGCGCTTTCACGTAAACTATTTCAACGCCATCCAGCCTAGTGAGCGACGCTACGAACTCGGGGGCATGAACCTGACCGCGATGGCTGTCGGTATACAAGATATGTTAAATGTTAATGTTTCTTAAACTCATGTAATGCTAGCAGTCATCTCAAGAAATATCATAAGAAAATGCAGCTAGTAGTCGAGGAACGCCGTGCGACGCGAGCGAACTATAAGGAAAATGCTGCTGTTTTAGCCAGAGCGTATCAGACGACAAAAAGCCGAATCCCCGCCCTTGCGTCATCGGAGCGCCGTTCGCAGCGCCGCCATCGGTCGCACACCAGGCGAATAGCCACCGCCACCAGCTGAGAAGTTTCGCCAGCAAACTGAAGATGTCAGCAACATCTACAATTACAGCTCATCAGTATGGGTGTGCTGATGAGCTGTAAATTTTGAATAGCGAATGAAATAACGATATATTTGATTCGGTGCTCGAATCGAATACTGCATATTCGGAATCCCCAATATTTTTCGAATACTTTTCGAATAATCAGCAACGACGAAATAATGCTCTAAATAATGAGACGTTAGAAAAGCGAGGGATCACTTTTCTTGTTCTCATGTTTGAATTACCCAGATGCATACAGCCCATGCACTTACAGGACTATCGACGCTGTATTGATCACAGGACGAAGCCGTTTTTGCTTAAATTCAAGTGTCGCCAAGGCAACACTGTCATCAATGCACCATGTTTACTATGACATTAACAATGCTGTTAACTTATGAAAATCGCTTAGTATTTATGTATCAGTTTTATTAAAAATCTGTTGACAAAGTACCACTTTGAATACTGCAGTCACTGCTATATTTCATCTTGAAGTTACCAAATATTTCGAATGCTATAGTTGCGCCTGTATACGACCTTGCCTCAGTTTAAATAATTGTGGTTTTTTTTAGGTTAGACGTAATCATAACGTTCCTTTGTTAAACTTGTGAACATTTGTTTCAAATAAAATGATGTAGACTTCTTGGGCTGTTTCGAAAGTTATCTTACCATTCTAGAGCTGCTTTCAAAATGGTTGCCTTATTATAACAAAACTGTTCGAACAGTGTTCGATTTGTATTCGTACTCGATTCGGTTCTGAAATTCACTATTCGCAGAATTACTATTCGCAGAATATCCTTACAGAATTCAAGAAATCATCGCAGTTGTTTATTTCACAATATTGAAGGTTATCCTGTAATTAATCGATATCGTCAGCGGACGTTATACGCAAGAGACACTTTGACAATTAAAAATGGGAAAAATGTTGGCCTCTAAACAGTTGAACTTAAATGAGACGCTTCCTATAGAGTTAGACAAACCCGCGTAACTGTCTCTTTTGACTGTTTTTAGATGTGAAGCATCTTATGGCGAAGCTTAATCCGGTGGTGGTGGTGGTGGTGGTGGTGGTGGTGTGCCGCGTGCCCACCCTTACTGCGCATGCGCAAACAGTTAAAAAAAAATAAAAATAAAAAACCTCCTCTCCCCCTCTCTCTCCTCTAGGCATCCCTCCCCGCCGCAACCACACCCACACTGCGCATGCGCCTCCCTTCCTCTCTCCCCTCTTACACTCCCCCCCTCTCTCCATCCCTGCCCGCGGCGTCTAACTCCCCCCTGCGCATGCGCGTCCCCCCCTCTCTCTCCTCTCCTACGCTCCCCCCTCTCTCCCCTCTACGCATCCCTGCCCACGGCGTTCACACTCCCACTGCGCATGCGTGTCACCCCCCTCTCTCTCCTCTCCTACGCTCCTCCCTCTCTCGCCTCGCGACGCCGACGCAGGCAGCGTCTGCTAGCGAGTTTCTTGGTTGAAAAAACCGACTGCTCGCGCTGCACAACCGTTCACTGGCCATCCCATATATATAGCAATGGATCTTGACCTCCAAGGTGGTGCCAGTGGGAAATTTCTCCTGTGCGTTGTTGAACAATAAAAATTCGCAGCGTGCGCGTTAACTAAAAGCGGAGTGCGGGTCTCTGTGTCCAGTCGGAGTCTTCTGTCTCTCATTGCCCATTAGCAGCGATTGGCACGTTTCAGTAGGAAAAACTGCTCCATCACTGCCTGCTTTGCGCCTCCCCAGTTTTCTCTCCTGCGCAACGCTGCGATGAGCGCCAGCGTCAACGCCGCCGCCAGTGTAAGCGTTAGGCGCCCGCTGCTTCACATCTACACATGGTTCCCTTTAGCGGGAGATGGTGTAATTTTTCTTGTTTCCTGGCCCTCGCATGCCGATACAAGCTAGATGCATCACCACTGCAGCTGCACTGTTCTTTTACCACAACGAACAATTCATTATTAAAGCGAAGCTAGTTGTGAGTGACAAATATGGCGGCGTCAGCGGCTGTGGCGTTGTACGCGAAAAGACCTGCGCCTGCGTTATGTTCAGAAACGCGCCCTTCGAAGGTGTGCCGGTTGGATGAGTATTTCAATGCGCCGTTTTCCAATAACTGATGCTCTCTTGGTCGCGGGTTCGCCAGCGATCAGCCGTTTCTTATATAGCAGTCTGATATTTTGTAGAGGCCACTTGGCTTTTGACGTTGCCACATTTCAATGTTGACTGTATATATGAACGTTTGACCGTCGTTATTGCTGTGAACTGTTGTGCTGCTAACACGTCTATGAATGTCCAATTCCCGGCATGGAGGAATAGCAATCTAGCATGGAGCAGTGCGTAACGCCATAAAAAAGAAAGAACGAAAGAACGAAAGAAAGAAAGAAAGAAAGAAAGAAAGAAAGAAAAAAGAAAGAAAGAAAGAAAGAAAGAACGAAAGAAAGAACGAAAGAACGAAAGAAAGAAGGAAAGAAGGAAAGAAAGAAGGAAAGAAGGAAAGAAAGAAAGAAAGAAAGAAAGAAAGTAAGAGAAGTAGTATGGTACGCACGCACCAAGCTTCGCTTGACATCACATCACCTATAGAAGGGCTCCTCAATTTATTATTTCATTTATGTGTTTTAAATTGAAAAAAAAAATTCAACAGGTCAGATGCGTTCTTCGAATCAGTTTTATGCGACGCACACAGCGAATAGCCGTCTGTTGGAAGTGAGTTCTGCGGAAATATGCGATGCGGGAGAAGGGTTATCAAAGGGGAAACTGATTACCACCCGTTTATACCACGAATACGAATAACAAAGAAAAACAGAAAAATGCTGCATGTGCGGCAGGCTTCCTGCAACCAGGGTTGCCGTTGGCGGCTACTTTGCGCCAAATTGGCCACTTTACGACCCTGATGGCGACAAAAATTTCTGGTTGGCATCATGGCTACTTTCTGGCTACATTGAAATTCTATTTTGGGGCATTTAGTAAGCATTTTTCTATATATTTGCATAAAAATACCGAGCGAGCCTAATGACTACCCTTTATTTCCAACCTTGCCTGACGAGTCAGCTGAGGCATGCGCATGCCCTCCTGCCGGTGCTCGTCGAGGCACGTTAACGCAATGCGCGGCGCGCCTGCTTGTTGGCTTAGTCAGTGTGACTCACACAAATAATGGGCTAATATTCGGTGGTTTGATAAGTTACGAGTCAGTTTCCAACATTGTCGCACAACACGTGTTCTAGTGTAAACTTGGCAAAAGGGGATATCTGCAACCCAATGAAGCTGTACTGGTCATCTTCAGACATATTTCACTGATAGAAAGTGGTCTGGCATTATGGTAACTACTAATCATTTTCTGTCCGCGACTTCAACAACGACCTGCTTCTGCAGTTAATGTTCTTACCGAATGACTGGCTTAAATGTTGCACTCTTACTCTGTCGGTGGCAACTACTCCATCTTCATAGACTACATGCAAGTGTACGGAACTCACATAATTTGCTCACTTATTAGCAACTTGCTTATAGCTTGGAAAGCACTCAAGTGGAGAAAAGAACTCTGCTCCTATTTCTATTTTAGATGCGAAGCAGCTGTTTGACTAGCCTGTGTAACGCTGTCCCTCCGTGCGTCCGTACGAAAGCGTCGCAACGCGCTCCCCTCGCCGCAGGTTTTGGAGCGGTGCCAAGTAGGTCACGCCGCAGTTGCGCGTTGTCGTCACGCTCTTCTCGCAGTGCGCGCTGACGTCACTCTCTCCCTCGCCTGCCGCGCGCTCGCCGCAGCGCCCGCGTTAGCGCCTTTCAACCCGTGACGCCACGCGTGCGCAACGCTGCTGCTTCGCATCCCATCAGGGTTCCCTTTGGGAAGATGGTTTATTGTGGATTCAAAAGGATATTATTCATTGTTCAATAATACAAACCATTTTCATAATACCGTTCTTCTACCATTCGGCTACAAATATGACGATAATATTAAATGGCTTGGCTACTCTGGCTACTTTTAGCTAGAGTTCTGGCTATACTTCTCGAGTCTACACAACGGCAACCCTGCCTGCAACCCTGGCCGATGTTCCTGAGCAGGCGCTGTTGTTGAAGTCTGAAATGTTAGTGGCGACGCTCAACTTGGGCCATTGTGAAAGGCGTGAAAAATGCGGCCTGTTGTCAGTTACTTGAGCTTGTCTTTGCATTTGTCGACGGATTGATGTCGCCTCAGTATTTGTTTCTTTCCTCTTCAATTTGGCCTTTTCACTAGTGAGCAAAACAGAGGTTAAATGGCTGTTTCGACCTGGACGTTTTTGTCGCATGGGGCAGGCTGCTCAGCCTTGTGCAATATAGTATATTGGTATGCTTTGGTAAATGCTGCGCACCCCCCAGCATTTACCGCTGGGGTTGCGCAGATCTTGGAGGCGCTTCGGCGTGTGTAGTACCACCCGCGAGATGGTGTGAAGGGCACGCTTTAAAGCAACGCTCCTATATTTTGATTCAACTGCTCTTGAGAAGCGCACTAAAAAGTGGCCCATTTCTGTGCCCATTCACGACGTGGAGAGACGGGCAAGCAATGCTTCGAGCGTCACACGCTGCAGGAGGCGCAGAGGGTATGGTATCGCACAGAGGGGTCACTCCACGCACCTCAATGTTCAACAAGGAGCCGCTGGCATAGTCGACACTTGGAGCGCGCTAACAAACACCAAGAAGTAACAACTGTGACAGTTGTTCGAGTTCGTCCTGTGTATACCTGTGCGTTCTTTCCGAGAGTCCTTCTTTGCGTTTTAGCAGCGTGATGCGAATGTCGAGCCGTGACAATTCGCGCTCGTCCGGTGTTTTTTTTTTTTTTTTGTGCGCCCTTTGCGCTTGAGCGACGCTCCGCAAATATCTAGTTGCTTCCCGTTCATTGTGTGACGTTCTAATTTCTGCTATCACATAAATTTGTCACAGTCATTTTTTTCTTTGTAGCGATTCGTTTTACACAAAACGAGGGACGGGGAGTATTCTCTTGTGACTAGTCATAGAAATGCTTACTCATTTAACATATTCAGCATGCCAAACTTCTCACCCCACTGTTTGAAAGCACTGACATGCGTCTAGAAAATATTACCATAGAGAAAGGGAAACTTGGTAAAGAGCGGACACTCCCATAGAGCCATGCAGCCGAATTAGAGTGCAAGGAGGGCTTCCCCTCTCCTGAAATGCAGTGGGACACCAAGTGGTCGCTTATGATACTTCGCGAGTTTCGGTTTTGGTTCCATGTGCGTACAATTTTATTAGGACATGGGGCAGCGAGTTTCCGGTTTCGGTTTAAAGCGCGCGCAGTTTAAAAGTTCTGACGTGGTGCAGCGCGTGCTAGTGTCCCCCCCCCCCCCCCCCCCCGCTCGCATATTGCGTTCATTTCCACTGAGGCAATGTTTAGCGAGGATTTGTTTTTTTTTTTCTTTTCAGATCACGTGCATACACGCTATTGAGTAAGCACGAAAGCATACAAGACAAGCACAGACAATGGAGAAATGCTTTATTTTGTAATACGGACGTTTTCAAAGACACACAGTGCAATACACCTGGTGACATTCGAATATTTCCTAACCAACGCCTCAGTGAGCGCTGCGTAGGCAGACAAAAAAATGGGCGCTAGAAAGCGGTATGCTCTTGGGCCCCTGAAGTTTAAGTGCAATGCAAATTTCTTTAGTCATGGCGGAAACATTTTCCCCTGACCCCTATTCATAACTCGCACATGTGCACAAAGGAGATTGAAGACCTCTTCGGTCACGAAAGGACCAACGACACCCAAGACCTTGGCAATTGGTGGAGGTAGCTCGCTCTGCTGTTTCCGCAACCTTTCAATGGTCTTGCGGCAGGAGGCGACCCTTGATGCAGGCGTTTGATGGTGCGACGAAATTTCCGCGACGGCGACTTCATTCCTTCGCAGGGAGCTGCAACGGGAAATGCTTAAAATCAATATAGCAGGAATACAGACAAGCAGTCCGTGATGAGACGTTACATTTTTAGGGACACTACACTGCACAATACACTACTGTATGAACAAAAGACAGCCAAGTACCATTAGGTAATGAACCATGTTAAAACTTGAAATACATGAACCATTAAATGTGAACATTACATCGCCTGGGATGGCAGTTACGATGAGTAAGTGCCCATTATTCATGCTGCGATGTTAACAAAATGCCTGTTCCCCAACACTTGACTTCTGAATTTATGCAAAAATGGCATTCAAGTCCACACAAATTATCAACGCAAATGTTTCCTTTTTTTAGCAAAGCGACTAAGCTCTGCACGTCCTTAAAGAGTTAGCAGAGGCACTGGAGCCTTCATAAAAATTATGTACGTAACGAAGGCCTCAATCATTGCAGTAAAGATTTGAAGATTGCTTTGCGGCTATAAACATTTACAGATTCTACTCACCGTTGTCAGTGCAGGTAGTGCCGGACGATGTACGAGACCCACCAGCTGCAAATAAAAAAAAACACCAAAGACGTCTCATTCGAATGGTTCAAATAAGTGCTTTTCCATGACAGTAATAGTTAATAAATCAAGTACTCACCAAGGCATGTTTCCGACGAAGAACCCAAGAGCGATGAGAGAGACCCATCTGCTGCACAAAAAATAAATAGCGTCACTCAGTGTCTCAACCATGGAATATATCACATATCTTTCACAAGTACTTACCAGCGCAGCTTTCTTGGCCAGTATCACATGACGACGACAAAGACTCCCCACCTACAGAAAGAACAGTCATTGAATGGCGTGACTCATTACATACGTCAGTTCAAAAATTAAATTAGGAAGACGCTAAGGAAACGCCTGCTGACCTTACTGAATAAAAAAGGATTTATTTGAAAGAAAGCTGGGAGTGAATGTCAGTGGCATAGAAAGATGTCACAGATTGGGAAAAAAGAATAGCAAGGAACGCCCAGTAATTATAAAAAAATTAGGCAGATTCCACGTACCTTGGGAATCGATGTTATGCGAAGCATGCGGAGGGAAGGTGACTGTGTTGTAATGTTTTATTGAGCGAAACGTTACGAAAATACGCTAAAGATATGTACAAATGTTGTATGCACAGACATATGTTCCACAGTCGCATATGTTTTGCATAACAAGTTGTTAACAGTTGCGCAACGATGCCAACAGCAACATGGGCAGTAGCAACACCAGAAGCGGTAAACTGATATGTAGCGCTTGTGCTCGCCAGTATGGTAGCCCTGGACATTGCAACATATATCAACTTCAGTGGATGGCGCTTTACTATAATTGATGTTAACCCGGCGTGACGGCTGTATCATCGGAGTACGTTTATAATGTTTATAAAATTGGACAGCCATCACTGCAACGACAATTGACGTTTCACGAACATTAGGGTCTATTGGAAAAGCAGTTCCGAGACCTGGCGTGGCTCTGTGGTAGAATGCTTGATTGCCACGCAGAATGCTTGGGTTCGATTCCTGTTGGGACCCTGACATTTATTATTTGCATTCGCCCGGTCAACGCTGCTGATGACGTCAGCTTTTTAACGCTCTGGCGTTAAAAGTACGAATGTTAGTCTCGCCGTTCCTGGGTAGTCTAAACTGTCAATCACCTGCGGCACATACCCGCATACCTGTGGCACATACCAGCCCCGTGGTATGTGCCACAGGGTTTGCCCGAAAGAGTTTGACGACGTACGCGACGGAATTGTCATTATTCATGTCACGACCAGCGAGTCATATTCGTCAAACCATCTTATTCCCACATACTAATTTTGGTCTACCCCAAGTTAAAGGGGTAATCACGAGATCACCCAGACGTAGGCGGCTAGATAGATAGATAGATACGCAGATAGAAGCACTAAAAGTGCCTGCAGTACGCTAAGAAATGCTTCGCATTTAATTACTAATTCGTACTAACACTCTCGCACAACACTATCACGGCCACTACCACTTGTTGATACGAGAGGCGCACCACCTGTCGAAACTTTAGTTATCTAAAGAGCGCCATGATTACATTCCTGTTCATACACAACTATCTGTTCTACACCCTCGCAATTCACCACCGTTTGACAACTACAGCAGGCAGCTGAAAAATGTGGTTTTTCGAGCTGCAAGATGCCCACCACCTACAGACTCATTTGTAACTCCCAATAAGTAGCAAACATAATTAAGAACGGCGTTCGGGAACTTATACGACTAGTGCTCATGCACAACTAGCACCTGCTGAACTTTACTTTTTATCCAGTACTCGGTATATCTGTGCTACTCAACTTGTTAAGCACACAATGTATATGCTACGTACGATTAAGCAATGTCAGGTACGAATTGAGCATCAAACCACACAACATGAACATGTCCCTTGCTTACCTTGCGTAGGAGGAGGGACGGAGGGTGCAGCAAGTTTTGTAAGACTGTTGTGCTCAGCATTCATGAAGTCATGCTGCCTGAAATGATCACTACAAACTGTGTAGTTGCGAAGCGATTTCATCGACTTTCCCCAGAGGTCCTCTCTTTCAACATATTCTAGCCATGCCGTCAACCTGTGAATTTTTAGAACACTACATGAGCCGCTTCGTAAAAATTACCTGCAAACACACACCTACACAACCCGGTACTGCTGTTACTAGCATTTGCCACAACATGAGCTCACGCTGACGTCACTTATGCGAGATCATTGCTGAGAATTTTTTCTGCAGTTTTTTTTTACGCTTGTGTGGCATCGTCCAATTACCTACTTTTTTATATACTACAGTCTGGACACCAACACAATCATCGAAAACTCAATAAATCATACTTTAAAAAACAGTCGTATACAATCCATTTTAAAGCTCTGCACTAACACACAGCATGTTTTCTTATTGAAATTACCGCACTACAATAAAACACTTCACATCGGGGCTCACCTGTTGTCCTGTGGGATGCGAAAGAAGCTCGTTCCGGGCTTCTTGCAAGTGCGGCCGTTGTTACTTCACCACGCCACACAACAGTAGGGGTTCTACGGCCGACCACTGAACATCTGAAAAGATTATTTAGAGTCATGTCGGTGGCTTAGTTACAGCATACGAAGTTATTTTGGGGTCATTGGCAGAGACCGAATATGCAACTAGAACGACTGCCCTGAGTTATGCAAATGCGACGTCGTTCGCAAAAACATCCGTACTAAAATGGCAATTTCGGTGAATCATCGACATTTCATCATCGTTTAAAATGCACCGAATTCTGAAAGAGTGGGCATTAACCATTGGCGCGTCTTCTAACAAGTAACTCGAGCCACCCATGCCATGCATAGCTTAGGCTCTTGCCCTGGCCCTTCCACAAGCGAACTTGCTGCGCAGTTTCCCAGAAGCGTACTTCGAAATATTCTTTAGCAAAATAAGCAAGCCACACACACAATAACCATCACCGAGAACTCTTTTCACTCGTGTGGAGTGCCTCGCTACGCCCACAACGTGTTAACAATGCCGAAACCTTAGGCCTCGGGATCGTACGTTACATGCTTTTCATTTTAGTTAACTTTAACCCATTTCGCTTTCAAAAAAGTAGCGACGACTCACAATTGGTACGTAACTAATTACACAAAGGTCGACCCTTCTCGTTTCCTTCAGCGCGCGTCGCGCCTGAACTTTCACGCGTGGCTACTAGGCAAGTACGTATGTACGTGCGCTAAGCCTACTTCGCGCGCACACTTAAATCGGCAAAGGTCGACGCAGCCAAGCCTACTACGCAGCGCTCAGAGAGAACAGAAACGTGGGTTCTCACCGTGCTGTCGTCCGTTGCTCAGGCTCAGCAGGTGACACGGTCAGCAGCGGTCACACTGCCGCGACGAGAAGAGAAAGCAAACGCCCAAAACCCACTACGCGCAGCCGTTACATTTCAGATACAGCCGCCAACGCATTGCGTACGAAAGCGCACCTTACATACGTCCTTCCATATCTGTTCTGGCAGATTTGTCGATTTCCGTTCCCGCGTTCGCCTGGTGGCGATGCACGTGAGAGTGTTTTTTTTGGCGAATTCTCAGTTCACTGTGCAAGAAAATGTTTTCACACGTACAGTAAACAAACAAAAAAAATTAAAAAAAAGCTACACATTTACGTTACACAACTCTCTTTTTTTGTTTTCTTTTGCGCTACTTGCGCCACCTGAACGTCGCTTATGACAGCTTGCGTTCTGCGGGATCACGGTCCCTATGATTTGACGCGAAAATCTCGAAGGCTGTTTGGGCCGAGGAGGTGGCGGGAAGAGCTCGATCCTCTTATCGCTTAAGGTCCCTAGATAAAACAAGTTTCCAAGGTAGCGACACTCATTGTTCTCTGCGCCGTCCTCCTCACTCTGTCGCCTACTCCTCCTTTTCTCCGTCATCCGCGTCTCTCGTTGGTGAATTCCTCGCACGTGATGTTGCAAATGGCTAGCGGTGATATTTATTACTATGTAAAAGGTTCAAAACGAGTACGCATGCGCATATGGTTCCGGTCGGATTCTTGCCGCGACGAAAGACGAAATCGTAGCCAAGACATCAGCTGTAGAGAAGGCGCGTTCTAGTTGGCGCCAAGTCGGTCACGATTGTTTCGCGGTGCATGTTTAGTACAACATCCCAGTTTTTAGATGTGAGCATCTTATGGCGAAGCTTAATCCGGTGGTGGTGGTGGTGTTGGTGTGCCGCGCGCCCACCCTTACTGCGCATGCGCAAAGAGTTAAAGAAAAAAATAAAAATAAAAACCTCCTCTCCCCCCTCTCTCTCCTCTAGGCATCCCTCCCCACGGCAAC
The DNA here is from genome assembly GCA_030522465.1 of Rhipicephalus appendiculatus. Lineage (NCBI taxonomy): Eukaryota > Metazoa > Arthropoda > Arachnida > Ixodida > Ixodidae > Rhipicephalus > Rhipicephalus appendiculatus. Next base: position 14,465 of record JALIZH010029902.1, read on the forward strand.
CACACCCTCACTGCGCATGCGCCTCCCTTCCTCTCTCCCCCTCTTACACTCCCCCCCCTCTCTCCATCCCTGCCCACGGCGTCTAACTCCCCCCTGCGCATGCGCGTCCCCCCCTCTCTCTCTCCTCTCCTACGCTCCCCCCCCTCTCTCCTCTACGCATCCCTGCCCACGGCGTTCACACTACCACTGCGCATGCGTGTCACCGCCTCTATCTCCTCTCCTCCGCTTCCCCCTCTCGCCTCGCGACGCCGACGCAGGCAGCGTCTGCTAGCGAGTTCCTTGGTTGAATAAACCGACTGCTCGCGCTGCACAACCGTTCACTGGCCATCCCGTATATATGGCAATGGATCTTGACCTCCAAGGTGGTGCCGGTGGGAGATTTCTCCTGTGCGTTGTTGAACAATAAAAATTCGCAGCGTGCGCGTTAACTAAAAGCGGAGTGCGGGTCTCTGTGTCCAGTCGGAGTCTTCTGTCTCTCATTGCCCATTAGCAGCGATTGGCATGTTCCAGTAGGAAACACTGCTCCATCACTGCCTGCTTTGCGCCTCCCCAGTTTTCTCTCCTGCGCAACGCTGCGATGAGCGCCAGCGTCAACGCCGCCGCCAGTGTAAGCGTTAGCGCCCGCTGCTTCACATCTACACATGGTTCCCTTTAGCGGGAGATGGTGTAATTTTTTGAACAATACCGGGTTGCTGTGCTGTCTGCTGCAGTAACATAACAGAAGACGGTTTCGCTCTCTTAAAAAATTTCGTGGTATCCGAAATGGTGCACGCCGTCAAGTGTATGTACCGAAATTTCAAGCGAAGGCTTTCTTGCAACGCCGTCGACGTGCGTCGACGCTGCTCCGCGAGGCGAGTTCATTTGTCGGTTTTTGTTGAAACGCCAGGAGCGCGTCTAGTACGCGTCTAGTGCGTGCCCCCCTGTTACAAATATTTGTGCGTATGCAAGCACAATTGAATACAGCTGTTGTGTTTAATGAATCCACTTTCAGGAACATTTCACACCGGTCCAGTTCGAGCCACTTTTTCTAGAACGCGGCATAAAGAAGCTGAAACGCGATGCTTCGGGTCATCTCACTGGTAGAACTCTTACTTTTGGTGAAGTTGCGTGCACCCGCATTGCAATGTCGCAGTCTCTTCCTTAGTGACCCAGATAATATGTCATGCACCACAATTACCTGGCATCACGACTGCGAAAACGGACGTATTTTTCCGGAAAACTGTCATCGCAGCGCTGCTAATCCAGCGTTCGTTCCAGCATCGCCGGGATTTTCCTTCATATGCACGAGAAAAACAGTGCATTCGGAGAACTGGACGAACAGTACTACGTAGGATTCGAGGCGCCATGGCTAGCGGTGCGAAATATCAAACTTGCCCAACGTTGCCACTTGGTAAACTCACGTCATGCTTCTTTTTATGCTGTACTTTTTTCCTCAACTAAGTAACCGCTTATTCTATATCTCATTTCCTTCTATGAAACTATAATTGCTTCTATTCGCCGCAATAACTCAACAGAAACATTCCCTTTTTTATGCACGCTTTGACCCTTCTTGGGGGGCGCTCCAGGCAAATAATCGAGGAGGAAAATGGAGGGTGTCGCTACCTTGGAAACTTGTTTTATCTAGGGACCTTATTATCGCTGAGTGTCCGCTCTTGGCCAATTTCCCTTTCTCTATGATATTACCGCCGACTTAGAGTACAATGTACTCCGCTAAGGGAGCGAGAAGCTGGAATGGATAAGTACCGCTGACGGAGCCAACTACAGCCCGAGAAATCACTCGAACGCCACCGTAAACAACCACCTCAAACGCTCCGGAGTTGTCGCAAATGTCTTTCACATTTTTCGCCAAGCCTTATTCCGGGCGAAACTTGCGATCGCCTGGTACTAATAAACATCGTGAATACCTTGCCTTCTTTTACCTTCTATGTATAAATGTTTATACCAAGCATCATTTGATATTTTACGCGGAATACCTGCCATGTGTAAAAGATTTGCGGAAAAAGTTGATCAGCGAAAGCGGCGCTTCAATACATCGAATGAGAAGAAAAAGATGGCTTTCATAAAATTTAAAAGGTTGAACGAAAAAAAAAAACAAAACAACACGTTCACAAGCTATACCTCGCGACTACTTTCTGTGGCAGCACAGCCAAAGCTACGTGGGCGGAGCTTCTGCACATGTGTTACTACGCCAAATAGTCCGTTTGCGGGTGATTTCGGTTTCGGTTTCGCAAGCGCATCCAACATGTGCGTTTTCGCACGAACATCCAAGGTTTGCGATGTTATTTTTGAAGTATTGTATTAAAAGATAGGTTATATGTAGCTTTAATCGAAATCTATGTCAAGCCTTGAGATACTTATGAACGCAGCCGAGAATGAAAAATACATGGAATCATTGCTGCGTTATTCTGCGAATTCCAGCATAACACTAACCTGCCAGTGGTTCAAGCCCGCGTGTAAAGTGAGCATCATACAGTAATGCTTGCATTTTTTTTCCAAAGCGATAAAATATTGTCACGTGGTCGTGACGTTGTCGAAGGCAGTAGGCAGTAGTCCAAGATGAAACACTTTATTTGGGCCGAACTTGTGGCCTGTAAACTGAAGGTGAGATTACAGCAATAAACGCTGGCACTGATAGCGGCGAACAGAGCGTCGGCCGTCGATGAACTGAACATCGTTGGAGCGCGCCGGCTTTTATGCATCACGCGTCGAACATTGAATGCCTTATCACTGGTCATCGCGCAAGCTCAGGAATAATCTCGAGTGGTCGCGTCTTGCGCGCAATCTTAACAAAACGATCTACAATAATCGCGAATGTTCTAGAACAATAAGGCGCGGTTCGAGCTGAGCTTTGCTGACGGTCTTTGTGGGCGAAAACCGAATACAACAAAAGTAAAAATAAGAATAGTGCATGGCAATATTCTTTATTGCTAAGGAACACAGGAAGCTGCTTTATTGAAGCGGTCAGATTTATTTTTGAAAAAAAAAGGGGGGGGTTGGGGGGGCACGGCCGAGCAGGAACGTGTGATAGGAAATTCAACGCATTGGCAAGAAACCATGTCCTAAATTTCGTTGAATACAGGGTCTGTATCGTCATTTTCCTTCTTTTTTGGAGATGCAAGAACTTTCTGGAGACGCTCACGTTATTTTTTGTGGACGCGAAGGCATCGCTGGGTCGCAGATATCTTGGCCACGACCGGTCACAGGCGGGCGTCTCACGTTCGTAAATCCACGGCCGTGGTAAATCCGAGTGGGCGAAATGCACTCCATACTCGGTCAAGAACGCTGTTTTGGCAGTTAGCCGCTTAATAGACATGAACGCGCCTGTTGCCTAGGCGGAGCTTTGCACTGGTGATTTTATCCTCGAAAATCGCTGTCATCGCAAAGCGCCAAGAACCGTTCCCGCCGTAGACGCCGACGGGTACTGTGTTATACGCGATCTTTAGCGTGATTGTAGGAGCAATATCAGGCAACCGAAATACCGACCACGTATGGAACGCGATTTACGAAAAGGGTCATTGTTTTTACGTACAGTTTCCAATCGCAATTTTGCTTTCAAGCAGCTGGTCTTGCTGAAGACTGACAGGTCGCCGGTGTCTCTTTCAAGGGGGGTTATCGTGATGAGAGACCCACTTGCGCTGACGGTATCCCTCGCACACAACTTCTTTCTCCGTGATAGCATATGCGGAGAACAAAATATTTGACGACGCACAGCTGTCTTCTTTTCTTTCTGCTCAATGAATACAGATCAGCTAACGAACACGCACTTATCCTCGCTCACAAGCCATGATGTGAACTTGCTGCAACCGAACGACGCCATCGTTGTTTACCGGGGCAGGAAAAAGGTGAAATGCCAACAGAAAACCAGAAAACTAGAAACAGCAAAAAACGAAACTCTCGCACAGAATAAGCTTTCTTGATAACAATGCGAACGATCTTGAACATAATAACTACATCTTTGGTTTCATGTTTTCTTTTATGCTACGTAGTATATAAATGTTAGCGTTCGCGGACTACATGCAGAAGCATAGTAAAAAAGTGCGCGATTCGGCTTCGTAGCTTTGGCTGTGCTGCCACAGAAAGTTGTCGCGAGGTATAGGTTACAAGGACAAGCGCAACCTCTTAAATTTCAAGCATGTCGAACACACTAGGCCAAGAACGAATTTTACGAAAGATGGCTTTCGCCTTCGGGTCATCGTAGGTGAATGTATGAGGGATCTAGTGAGTTTTCATTTATTACAGTTTGATTAAAATCTTAAAATTGTATTTTTTTTTCATTATTTGCCTGACACTGGCCAACTGAAAGAGAAACCGCGCCTCTTTGCAAGCTTTCTTCACCTAACGTAGTTTTGCACTGAGTCCAGAATCGGAGGCACCTCAACTGGCTTTTACGTCACGAATTATGGCAACTTGGGACGTAATAATGACGTCGTATGGCGACGTCATCATTCACGTCACGTGACGATGATTCTTTGCATCATTTGTGTTGTCCCCGACGCCGCTGGCGCGCCAAGCCTTCGCTGACGGGGGGATTTTTGCGTTTGACAAAACATAAAAGGCTTTCGCCTTAAAATGCTACATGTCGTCGTCCTGGCATCCTCGTGATCCGTCCCAGTTCGTGCCTCGAAGCTAACTACATTGCCAGGGTTCTCCGGCCTGCCTCCTCGGTCAAGATGAACGTCGTGACTCCCACGGGAGTCGCACCCCTGTAGACAACGGGCAGGCACAAGTCGTGGCGTATACTGGTTGAATGCGCGTGAGTGCGAACGTCTCATATATCGGCGGCGCGTCGCACGCGCGAGAAACCTAAATACAGCCTCGCGGACAGCGCGAACACGAAAAAAGCCGGCAGATCCCCCCGCACTGTGGGAATCGATGTAATGGGAAGCAGCCAGGCAGGAGCAAATCATGCTTTACATAATTTGCACGTCATGTTTTACATGTTACGACCTGTCATTTATGTTTGTTATACAGTCACGTCCCGCAATACCAATTTTGGTGTATATCAAGCTAGCGAACTGGACGCAAGCGCACCACGAGCGTGGCATGTAAATGGCGTTGTAGATGACATGCATGCCAAGATTTTCATGTTACCACCTGCCACTTATGTTCGTTATACGGTCATGTCACTCAATAACGAATTTGGTGCATATCAAGCCAACAAAACGGCCGCGAGCGCGCCATGAGCGCGGAATGCAAGTCATGTCGCACATGACAAGTCATGATTTCCATATTACCAGTTGTCATTTATGTTCGTCATACAGTCATGTCACTCAATACCAAATTTGGTGTATATTGTTACGGGAGTGACGAGTCGCTTGCACCGTAGTCTAGTCACAAGATATATATTCAACGGCGGTCGCACAGCTGACCGGTTCAGCTCAGAGAGCGAGCAGCCAACGATCTTCTTTCTCTTCGTCGGGCGCACACACGGCTTGGTTCAGGGGCTGGCATTATGCATGTAGCATAACCCCCGGCGGCAGATGCGCCGTCTCGGCGCTTCTAGACGTCGACATCACTGGGAGAGTTGTATGGCTTCAATCGTGCTACGTGTACGATATCGCTTGCTTGCGGGGAGGATGGAGACGACGAGGTGACAGGAGCGATTTCGTATGTTACGGGAGTCACCGCACGAAGCACTCGATATGGTCATGTGTACCGAGAGAGCAGTTTTTCCGACAGGCCAACGCTACGGGTCGGAGACCACAGCAGAACCAAAGAACCGGGCGAAAAGTTCACGTCCCTGTGTCGCTGATCATACAAACGTCGTTGGTTCGCTTGGGAGGTCAGAAGGCGAGTACGTGCTGTTTCCCGCGCATGAGCAGCCCGGGTAATAGCGTCAAGGGCATATTCGCTGGTCGGTGCTGCTGGAACCTGAATGACGGTATCGAGGGGCAATGTTGGTTCTCGGCCGAACAAGAGGAAAAAAGGGGAGTAACCGGCAGTGTCATGGCGCGAAGAATTGTAGGCAAATGTCACGTACGGTAGAGCAGGGTCCCAGTCCGAGTGGTCCGACGAAACATACTTCGCAAGCATGTCCGTAAGTGTTCGGTTCAGACGCTCTGTGAGGCCATTTGTCTGCGGATGGTACGACGTAGTGAACTTGTGCCTCGTTGCACATGACTGCAGGATGTCCGCTACGACCCTCGATAGAAAAGTGCGGCCACGGTCCGTAAGCAGCTGGCGTGGAGCCCCATGTTGCAAGATCACGTCATGTAGGAGAAAATCGGCGACATCTGTGGAGCAGCTTGTTGGAAGAGCTCGTGTGATGGCGTAGCGCGTGGTGTAGTCTGTGGCCCCAGCTATCCACCTGTTGCCAGAGGAAGAACGGGGAAAAGGGCCAAGTAAGTCTAAGCCAACGCGGAAAAATGGTTCGGACGGAATGTCGAGTGGCTGAAGGCACCCAGCGGGAAGCGTCGATGGTGTTTTGCGTCGCTGACATTTTTCACACGCCGCAAAGTATCGCCTGACGGAGCGCGCAAGCCCTGGCCAAAAGAAGCGTCGACGGATCCGGTCGTATGTGTGCGACACACCGAGGTGACCGGCAGTTGGAACATCGTGAAGTTCGCGGAGAACGGTCGAGCGGAGGTGTTTTGGTATAACGAGCAGCAGGGCTGGTCCGTCCGGGTAAAAATTGTGGCGGTATAGAGCACCAGCTTGGAGTACGAACGAGCGATGAGACCGGTCCGAAGATGATGATTCGAGGCGTTCGATGATAGCACGCAGGGAGGCATCACGGCGTTGCTCGTCCGCGATGTGGGTCAGCTGGGAAACGGAGAGGACGCAAACGTCGGTGTCGGGGCTGGTGCTCGATCCACCGACCGGATAGCGAGATAGGCAGTCGGCGTCCTGATGTAGGCGTCCAGACTTTTACATCACTGCAAAGCTGTATTCTTGTAGTCGCAGAGCCCAGCGACCAAGCCGGCCAGTAGGATCTTTCAGCGATGAAAGCCAGCAGAGCGCATGGTGGTCCGTGATTACAGAGAAGTGCGTGCCATATAAATATGGGCGGAATTTGGAGACTGCCCAGACGAGAGCAAGGCATTCACGCTCTGTAATTGAATAGTTGCGCTCTGCAGGTGTGAGGAGGCGGCTAGCGTAAGCGATAACGCGGTCGTGTCCCTGATGGCGTTGGGCGAGGACGGCTCCAATCCCGTGACCACTGGAATCGGTTCGGACCTGTGTCGGAGCGGATGGGTCGAAGTGGGCTAATATAGGCGGCGTCGTCAAAATCGTGATGAGATGAGAAAAAGCGGCCGCTTGAGTGGAACCCCACGTAAATGGCACGTCTTTCTTCAGAAGCTCAGTAAGTGGTCGAGCGATGGCTGCAAAATCCTTCACAAACCGTCTGAAGTAGGAACAGAGTCCCACAAAACTCCGGACGTCCTTGACTGACTGGGGTACAGGAAAGCTCGTGACTGCACGTATTTTCTCCGGGTCTGGCCGCACACCTGAAGCATCGACAAGGTGGCCCAACACTGTAACCTGTCGGCGGCCGAAGTGGCATTTCGACGAGTTCAGTTGGAGGCCAGCGGTGCGGAAGACGTCGAGAATAGCTGACAGACGCTGAAGGTGGCTCTCAAATGTAGGCGAAAATACGAGGACGTCGTCTAGGTAACACAGGCATGTGGATCATTTGAACCCTTGTAGCAGAGAGTCCATCATGCGCTCGAACGTGGCTGGGGCGTTGCAGAGACCGAATGGCATAACCTTGAATTGCTACAGGCCATCCGGGGTGACGAACGCAGTCTTTTCTTGGTCTTTCTCGTCCACAGCAATCTGCCAATAGCCGGAGCGAAGGTCGATTGATGAAAAGTATTGTGCACCGTGTAAACAATCAAGAGCGTCATCAATTCGAGGCAAAGGGTAAACGTCCTTTTTCGTAATGCGATTTAGATGACGGCAATCAACGCAGAAAGGCCACGTGTTATCTTTCTTTTTAACAAGGACGACGGGCGACGCCCAGGGGCTTGATGAGGGCTCAATAATGCCTTTGGCGAGCATCTTGTTCACTTCTTTTTGAATAACCTTGCGCTCCGACGCAGATACCCGATACGGTCGGCGGTGAATGGGAAGAGCATCACCTGTGTTGATGCGGTGCTTCACCAGGGAAGTCTGACCGAGTGGCCGATCGTCGACGTCGAAGATGTCGCGTAGGAAGCCAAAAGGTGGCTTAGGGCGGCAGATTGCTCGGGCTTGAGGTCCAGGGCGATCATGGAGCGTAATGCCATGTCGAGGCATGTGGTATCCGGTGGGTGACAAGGAAGATCTGTGCACACGTCTGCTGCGAAAATGGTGACGTGGTCGTCTGATAAGGAACGCAGCGTGGCAACCGAGATACCTTGAGGTAATACTTGCCTCGCGAAGCCGAAATTTATAACGGGGAGACATATCCGGTTAGCGGCTACGGTTACGACGCAGTGCGGTACAGTGATGCCGCGCGCGAGAAGGACATCAGGAATAGGCGCAACGACGTAGTCACCGTCAAGCACGGGTGAAGTTGTTGCCAATTCAACGAATGTGAGGGCTTTAGGCGGCATGCGGATGAAGTCTGTGGTGCAGAGGCTGTTCTGAAGTTCGGGGCGAGCATCAGGCTGAAGAGGAAGATCCAAGCAGAGGGTACCAGCTGAGCAGTCGATTAGGGCGGAGTGCGTCGATAGGAAGTCCATCCCCAAGATGAGGTCGTGAGGGCAATTGCTGAGCACCGTAAATAGCACGGGAATGTGGCGGCCGGCAATGGTTATTCGAGCGGCACACATTCCAGTGACGGCAACAGTTCCGCCATCGGCGACGCGTACGGCTTTCGTTGTAGCAGGTGTGAGCACTTTTTTGAGTCGGCGACAGAGATGAGCACTGATTATGGACACCTGAGCGCCAGTATCGACCAATGCCGTCAAAGAAATACCGTCCACATGTACGTCAATCAAGTTCGTGTTCGTAGGGAGCGTCAACGGAGGATTTGGGTCAGACGAAAACGATGCAGCACTACCTCCAGGAGCTGCACGCCCTAGTTTTCCGTCTGGGACGAGGTGTAGTTGGGCGGCGAGGAATAGCGGCGTGGTTGCGGCGACGGGGAACGACGGCGTTGAGGCGACGGTGAACGAGCAGAAGGGCGGCTGTTAGGTGCGTCAGAAGGAGGGTACGGACGGCTGGGCGAATACGGTCGAGGCTCAGCGTGGCTGTTAGGTGCGTCAGAAGGATAGTACGGACGGCTGGGCGAATACGGTCGAGGCTCAGCGTACGGGCGAGTAGGCGACGAAAACTGACTCCAGTACGGGGCCGTCCAAGTGGTGCGACAGTGGCGGGACACATGACCAACCCGGTGGCAGCGAAAGCAGATGGGCTTGTCGTCGGGAGTTCGCCATTCCGTTGGGTTGCGAGGTCTTGGGGGAAAATACGGGTCATTGCGGGATGCATATGTTGGCGTCGGTCGGTAGTCGGGTCGAGAGACGGAGCAGGCGACAGGCAAACCGAGGTTCGCGATTTCTTGCCGCACGACGGCCTGAATAACCGAGACCGTAGGAGGCGCCTGGACAGCGGTATGGTCGATTGGAGGTGGGTGGAATGGCGCTGGACTTGCCGCTTCAAGCTCCCGCCGAACGATACGCGTCACATTCTCCTCAAAGGGTGGCGTGGCGCCGATATCGGTACAGGTTGACGTGACCGCCGTGTTTGGTAGCCGTGTCATTCTTTTACATCAGGAGGGCGCAGGCTATCCATGTTTACCGGACGAGTTAGACTTGGGAGTTAGACTTCTGACACCATGTAAAAGAATGACACGCACACAGCGTTGCAACTGTAGTCCAACTGCTGGTTTATTGAGCGTGCCGTTCAGACCCCAGCTTAATGTTGCCAGACCATCTGGGTGACAGCCCCCCTACCGGTACACCCGCCGAACGATACGCGTCACATTCTCCTCAAAGGGTGGCGTGGCGCCGATATCGGTACAGGTTGACGTGACCACCGTGTTTGGTAGCCGGGAAAACTGAGGTACAATGCGGCGGTTTTTGGCCATTTCGAAGCGGCGGCACTCTTTTATGATGAGGTCGATGGTCGAGACATTGGTATACACGAGCAAATTGAAGGCGTCGTCTGCGATCCCCTTGAGGATGTGACCCACCTTGTCAACCTCAGACATTGCCTCGTCCACTTTTCGGCACAGAGCGAGCACTTCCTGTATGTATGACACATACGATTCAGTTGGCGACTGGACACGGGTTGAGAGCTCCTTACGTGCAGCCATTTGACGACCAGTCGGATCCCCAAATATGTCACGCAGCTTCTCCTTGAAAGTATCCCAGCTGGTGAGCTCCGTCTCATGGGTATCGTACCATACCCGCGGGGTTCCTCCCAAGTAGAAGATCACATTCGCGAGCATCATGGTAGGGTCCCACCGGTGAGTTTGGCTAACACGTTCATACATGCTAAGCCAATAGTCCACGTCAAGGCCACTCTGGGCAGAGAATGTCCCGGGATCACGAAGGTGGGGCACCGCGACATACGTGGGCGCTGGCGCTGCAGATGGAGATGGGGACGGGTTGGATGGGGAAGACATGGCAGGAAGATGGACGATGCGGCCACTGCGTAGCTTCGTGGCGAGGACGGGGAACGTTCCACGTCCACCAAAGATGTTACGGGAGTGACGAGTCGCTTGCACCGTAGTCTAGTCACAAGATATATATTCAACGGTGGTCGCACAGCTGACCGGTTCAGCTCAGAGAGCGAGCAGCCAACGATCTTCTTTCTCTTCGTCGGGCGCACACACGGCTTGGTTCAGGGGCTGGCATTATGCATGTAGCAATATCAAGCCAACGAAACGGCCGCGAGTGCGCGATGAGCGTGGAATGCAAGTCATGTCGCACATGACAAGTCATGATTTCCAGATTACCACTTCTCATTTATGTTCGCCATACAGTGATGTCACTCGATACCAAATTTGGTGTATATCAAGCCAACGAAACGGCCGCGACCGCGCCATGAGCGTGGAATGCAAGTCATGTCGCTCATGACAAGTCATGATTTCCATATTACCACTTCTCATTTATGTTCGCCATACAGTCATGTCACTCAATACCAAATTTGGTGTATATCAAGGCAACGGAACGGCCGCGAACGCGCCATGAGCGTGGCATGCAAGTCATGTCGCACATGACAAGTCATGATTTCCACATTACCACTTGTCATTTATGTTCGCCGTACAGTGATGTCACTCGATACCAATTTTGGTGTATATCAAGCCAACGAAACGGCCGCGACCGCGCCATGAGCGTGGAATGCAAGTGATGTCGCTCATGGCAAGTCATGATTTCCACATTACCACTTGTCATTTATGTTCGTCATACAGTCATGTCACTCAATACCAAATTTGGTGTATATCAAGCTAACGAAACGGCCGCGAGCGCGCCATGAAAGTCATGTCGCACATGACAAGTCACGATTTTCGTATTACCACTTGTCATTTATGTTCGTCATACAGTCACGTCACTCAATACCAAGTTTGGTGTATATCAAGCTAACGAAACGGCCGCGAGCGCGCCATGAGCATGGCATGCAAGTCATGTCGCAAATGACAAGTCATTATTTGCATATTACCTAATGTCATTTATGTTCGTCATGCAGTCCCGTCACTCAATCCCAAATTTGGTGTATATCGAGCTAACGAAACGGCCGCGAGCGCAACATGAGCGTGGCATCTAAATCATACTTTTCATGACAAGTTATTCATGATATGACCAGCCATTTACGTTCGTCATAGAGTCATGTTATGCCATACCAAATTTGGTATAAATCCCATTAACGATACGGTCGGGAGAGCACAAAGACGTAGGCGGCTAGATAGATAGATAGCTAGATAGATACGCTCAAAGTCGCCGTAGTTCGCTAAGAAAAGCTTCACATTCAAATATTCCCCATCTCCCGCTAAAGGGAACCATGTGGGGATGCGAAGCAGCGGGGAGATAATGATCTTGAGCGGGAGGAACGTCGCCGCTCTCATTTCACGGCAGGGGGCAGGGCGCTCATCGCGGCGCTGCACAGGAGAGAGAATGAGGCGCGCGCGCTCCGTCATTTTCATACCGCGGAGCTACCGTGACGCCCCCCAGGGGAGTATGCAGCTGTCACACCACCTGTCGTGCGCGCCGCTCCGTAGATGATTCCTAGGGAGAGGACGGGGGGGGATCGTAGGAGAGGAGAGAGAGGGGGAAGGGACGTGCATGCGCTGTGGGGGGTGTGGGACACGGGAGCCGCTCCGTAGAGTAGAGGATTCCTAGAGGAGAGAGTGGGAGAGGACGCGCATGCGCTGTGGGACGCGGGCGCCGCTCCGTAGAGTAGATGATTCCTTGAGTAGAGAAAGGGAGTGAGCGTAGGAGAGGGGACGCGCATGCGCTGGGGGGGGGGGGTGTGGGATGCGGGCGCCGCTCCGTATAGTAGAGGATTCCTAGAGGAGAGAAAGGCGGTGAGTGTAGGAGAGAGAGGAGGAGGGGACGCGCATGCGCTGTGGTGGTGTGGAACGCGGGAAGGAGGGACGGACTAAGCCCCCTCGAAACACATGCAAGCAAGATCAAGGCATGGGGTCCACCTGGGCGACAGACACCACCTGCCTAGCCATTGCTAAGCAGCCTCTCTGTGCTCTCGGCCATGACTCTGATGACTGTAGTAGTGGTTGACGGCCTTCATATTACTACAGTGTTCTGGTTCGCATAATGGGTGCTTCCCTACTCATGAAAGTGGCCGGACGCGGGACGGGGGACGAGGGACGCGGGAGGGACGGATAAAGCCCCGAGTATAAGATGCTTCGCATCTAAAAGTTGGGGCAGCTATGCACTTGTAGTTTGAAGACCAAGCAAGCGGTGGAGCTGGTGGCGATGTCCTTGCCTTTTCTCCCATTCTCACCCTCACTTGCCTTTCCCACCCGTTGCTATACTACGCTATACAAAACAGCTCCACTAACGTGAAACCTTGGGAGGTGTGGAGCACCGGTGTTTTCCCATAAAGATACGTCAATAGCAATTGAGTCCTCTCAATGCTACAGACAGCGTCGCAGACAGCATCCAGCGCCCATTGCCGACAGCGTCCACCGCAGAAGCAGAGCTTTTCCTGGGCCAACGTGCCGTCTTAATTTCCACTCGAGGAAGCGCACGTGGCGTTGGCCCTCGTAAGGGACCTTAGTCCCTCGCAGACGCGCGCGCGTTCTCGCGAGCATTTCCTGAGCGATTGTGTTCTCTTATTTTCTACTTGCTTTACGGTGACGGGCCACGACGACACGAGACGCCATCAGCCCGAGCGCATGAGGTGCTTCGCGACACACGAAACGGCAAAGCTCACGTGCTGACACCTGGCAACTGCCGAGCTGATCTCCGTGGTTAACAGATTTCCCTGAAAGGTCGATTTCGGTGATCAGCTTCTCTCACGGCAGATGATCAGCGCTTGGTCAACTTCGAGAAATAGTTGGTTAAAAGACCTAAGCTGTCCGCGATGCTCGATAATACTGTCCATTCTCCATTCTTCCCCGCAGTAAAGCTTGGTGGAAGTTTGAAAAAAATATTTGAGAGAATCCCAGAGCGTTTGAGGTCGACCTTTTCGGTGGCACTCGTGTAGTTTTCTGGCAGTAACTGGCTGTTGTAGCAAGTGCATTGCACTTATATGGCTATACGGACATTTCTGTTCCTGAGCAAAGTGCGCACGAGGTGCCCTAAATAGTCGCCATGTATTAAAGGAAAAGCCTTAAGTGCGTCATCAAACGCGAATTTCGACCGGCGTCCCGCGTCAGCGTCCGACATCGCTGGCGTCGACACGAGTGAACACCATCTGGAAAATTTTCTAAAGGGTGTGCCACGAGTGATGCAAAAAATCATCATCACCCGATGACCTCGCCTTATGATGTCGTCATGACGTCACGAATCACACAAACTGCAGACGTCATCAGGACGTCACGGTGACGTAGCAGACAGTGGCGTCATCACATGGTGCTATTGCTTGGTCATTCGTGAGCCGATACCGGTGGCAGGGAAAAACAGGGTGAGGTGCAGAAAGCTTAAAATGCATCCGATCCTGAAGCCACTGCACAACCAAGTTAGTTGCAGAAAACTTTCGAAGGGGGGGTGCGGCATGTTGAAAACATGGAATTAAAGAAAAAGCAAAAGAAGATGACTTTCGGCTTCGAGTCGACTGAGGCGCATGCATAAGGAACCCTGTAAGTTTTTTTTTCTTTTTAAAGGAGTACTGACGTGATGTTGAGGCATCCCAAAAGAGACATACAGTCGAAACCCACTTACAACAATACTCAAGTGCCACGAAAATTTTATTGTTATAACCGATAATTGCTGTAAACAAGTTGCAGGGGAAAAGAAAGCGAAATAGGGGGATGGCACGCTGTTTTGAGAAAACTATGATATTGGATTAGATATGCCAATACATATCAATGATCAAGATGACAAAGCGGCCGATAATTCGACATGCTTGAAAATTCGGATGCTTTCATGGGGCTGCAACAAGCCCCATAGAGCCAATGTATAACAACGTCCGAAGTTTCGAATGCCGAAACATTGAAAGGTTTCAACTTTTTACTCAAAAAAGTCACAGTTTCGCCACAAGGCGAAGCAATGAATGCGATAGCAACAAATTGGAATGTCAAGCGTCGAATAGCAAGCAGGTCGAAACGTGCAGCTCGCTGCTCACGCATACATGACGCACGAAAACAACACGCACAGGACGAGAGCGAACTAAAAACATTCACAGCTCGACACTTAACGCGCTGCTCAACCAAAAACGACGCACGAAACGTATTCACAGGTACAGACGAGCTCGAACTAACAAGTGTCACAGTTGTTACTTCGCTGTGTTTGAAAAGCGTGCTCTGTTCGCAAACGGGGGGGACTGCAGCGAGCGATGTGACCTTCGCGCGCCCGGTAACTACAACGCTATCGTTCCGCCGAAAGCCCCATTCTCCCCCCACCGCGAGATAAGCGCGCGCACCCACGGCATCTACCCCCCCCCCCCCACCTTCGGGCGAAGCGCGCCGGAGAGCTTGGAGCGCCTGAGAGCGCGCGTCGCGACGAACGCCGGGGCGCCCAGCTAAGCCCCGCCGAGCGCGGCCTTTGCGCCATCTCGCTGGTAATGCTGAAAATACGCTGAAAACTCGCTGTATATAAATAGCTCACCGTTTGAACGTTGAAAGACGTTCGCCTTCGTGGCTGAGTGGTTAGTGCCGCGCGCTGCAGAGCGAGAGGTCCCTGGTTCGATGCCGCGCGTCGAAAACATTTTTCTGAATTATTTTTCTTTGAGGTTTTTATAAATATATAGATACATATACGGGGCATGACGCCGACGCCAATGCCGACGCCGACGGCGAAAACCAGCCGAGAGTGTCCATATAATTGCTATCGCAATAAAAATTGCATGTCACAAAACGTATTTACAGAAACCACCGCCGCTCCCGCGCCGCAGCGGATTTCAAAAGCCAGCATTGCCGCGGTGCGAGAGCGCTATGCGGTGAAGCATACCGTGACTCTTAAGGGACGCTGGAAGTTGTGGGCGGGGGTTAACCAGTTTGAATTTGTCGTTTTATTCTTTCTTTTCAATGATTTCGCGTTCCATTACCACTCGACACGGATACCCAGCAGCCAAAATTCATTGTTATAACCGATAATACAGCATGCGGGCATTGCTGTAACCGGGTTATTTCACCATAGAAAACATAGAAAAGTTGATGGTGCATCAGCTTCTCATTCTTATAACCGATATATTTTTAAAACTGGTATCGTCAGAACTGGATTCGACTGTATTTCGTTTCCATGGTGTGCACTGTCAAAGTTCTTTACACACCGGAGCCAGACAACACGCACAAAATATATTACTTTGACTTTAATGATCGTCGCCCAGCATCTGCAATCCAGCCCCACCGCAATGGACATTATCACGACAAGTCAACGCAGTTCACCGGGTTTGCGAAATTTGCGTCCCGTATGCAGCCTAAATCGCGGAAATCGCTGTGAGAGTTTCTGGACGACAATTCACTCATCGTTGTTTACGTGAACGACGTGCGATTGAGAGCAAAGAGGCAGCTGTTGCTAGTATGTCGCCAGTTACAGTCTTCCCGTGATGTACCCGTGACATCGGACCTCTGGTGACACGTCACTGCGAAGCCGAAATAACGAAAACACAATCATTGTTTTAAGGCAGTGGTATTAAATATGCATTCAATGCATTCCCAAGCACCATGACACTCTTTTTAGGGTTCTCGACACCCGTGTTTTTATTTAGAGCAGTGATCCGAAAATATTTAAAACTCGTGTCAGTACTCCTTAAAATCTAAAAGCAATTTCAGATGAAAGGCACAGAGACAGTGGTTTCGAGCTCTCCCACAGCCGAGTTGGACGTAATTTTTAACAAGGTTGTGAGCTGGGCTAATTAGCGATGGATCATTGTACCATACGGGGAAGTAGTGCACTTTGGATGGGAACAAAGCGGACAAGAAGGACAGGACACTCGCTATGCTCGCAACTTCAGAAAAAAATACTTCATATACATGCACCCTCGTACCCCCCGAGCGACACAGAAATGCGAATATAGCGATAGTTGTGTCCTTGGTTTCCTCTTTGTCCCCGTCCAAAGTGCGCTACTTTACCACAAGGTGTAATGGTAGCTTGAAATGTTCAACATTTTAAACGCGTGAGCATTTTTATGCCGACTGAAAGATAATATTGTCGGTCCCTCTTGTTACGTAAGACAAATCGTTGCAAAGATATTAATGTAGGAATATAAATGTTTGTGGTGGTGCTGTATGTTCCGAATACAGGCTCCAATGCTCCAAAGGCTAGTGAATTAAACACTGGTCTATACCCTTGGTCTACACACCCAGGCAGGCCGAGTGTGAAGACAGAGAGAGAGGGGTTTATTCACAGAAAGGCAGAGAGGTCGGCCTGAGCGATAGCATGCTCTAGCCTGCTACTCTACACCGGGGGAGGAGAAAGGGGAAGGAAAAGAGTAATGGATGACGATGGTGAGTTAGAGTGGTGACTATATACAGTCCTGTCAAATTGAGAAGATGTTATAGCCGTGCATCTAGTCCAGTCGCTCTTAAGAAGGCTATGATCGCTCTTACTACCACAGCTGCACTGTTGGTGTCAGGCCAAGGGCCCAACACAGTCTCATCAGTGAATGAGCCACTGCGAAATCGTTCGGTACAAGAAATCAGTGTCTGTCGTTCACGTGCGTATGCCGGACAGCCACAAAATATGTGCTCCAGTGTTGTGAGTGTGAATGTATATATGCGAACCGTATGAATGCTTTGTGCCGGGGTTACAAAACAAACGTCGAAGTAGAGCACGTTCTTAGAGATATTTCGCGCTGGTATGATAGAAGAGACGCGCAGTCGCCGAAAAGTACGGACGCGTCTCCGCGTCGCTCCGGCCCAAGCAACCACAGATATCCCTCGGACATCCGATGTATATCCGTTTCGGCTGTAATGGATATCCACTGGAGATCCGTAAATCTCCGCTAGAGCTCTATCGGATGTACGACAGATATCCAAAAAAACATTTTCGCACATCCACCGGAGATCCAGAATGGGATCCCTTCGTGGACATATTTTGGACCTTGTACGTATGTTGTGCCTGAATGTACTGTCGGCCGCAAAAGGTTGCGGGATTTGCAGCGCGTGGCGGAGCGACAAAAAACTGCATCACTGCGTCACCTACCGTGACGCGGCGGGTGTTGAGGCTATCGGCCTCAGTTGCCGGATCTGATCCGGCAACTGAGGCCGATAGCCTCAACACCCACCGCGTCACGGTAGGTGACGCAGCGATGCAGTTTTTCGTAGCTCCGGCACGCGCTGCAAATTCCGCAGGCCGACAGTACAGTGATCACAGATTGAAACACGGCAGACATATTAACACAAGCACAAAGCAACACTCAAATAGGGAAGAGACTCGTAGACAGGAAGGGTGTCTACGTGTATATATTCCTTACACGAGCGTTCCTTTACATTTGTTCAGATGCCCAAGTTATCACCAACTAGCCCAAGTGTCTGCGTCAGAATAACGACTGGTATGCAAAATTGCTCAAGTTAACTGCGTCATGTTGCTACAAATCTGGCCACCAAAAGTAATATTGCCTCTGATATGAGTGTTAAAGTTGAATTTACTCCAATACGACACGAACTGAAGATGCTAGAAATGAAATTACATTGATAACTTAGTTTTAAGTTGCACAGTTTCAAACTGTGAGCGCTAAACAACGCCTAAGTGTGATGGAAAGCATAATGGTGTGGGCCCAGAGCCACTCACCAAGGATGCGATTGATACCGAAGTGCACTCAGTCAAATAAATTATGTATATTTACAGATAAATAAAATACAAATTTTTTCACATCAAATATTACTCAAAAGAAAGTAGCTTATCATGTATTGGTACTGGTAACATAAAATGTTTGTACAAATGTAAATACTGTCTCTCGCCGTTCCTTGTCTTTGTGGTGAGAGCCCACTCACACGACGAATCCTATGAGTTGAAGAGTTGCTTGACTTGCGGATGTCACCATGGGTCTACCCACAGCACAGCATGACTGGGAGCTGCAGAAGTGGCAGCAAAAGACTCCACTGTGGCCTCTAGAGTAGCACAGTAAGCCCAGTTACAATGCTTGCCACCGACAGAAAGCCCAAAACAGCAGCGGCCACTCGGAACAACAGATGGAACAGCAGCTACCTGGAAAAGCAAACAGAACAGCAGCAACCTTGCCTGGTCCCTAGTACAGTAGACCACCTCACCGGGTTCCTGGTATGACAGACCACCTCGCCTGGTCTCTGAATCAGATTTCCAGCAAGAGCACATGGCTTCAGTGCTCAATAACACCGTGTCATACATTGTCTGGCTCTGGACTAAACGTCCAGCAAGAACTGGCTGGTCTCTAATACCGAGCAGCAACAAATGCTGGCATGTGCCTTGTGACACCAATGCCTGTGTTCTTCCTCTTCTCGTGGCACTTAACTTGTCTTTTTGCACTTTTGACCCATACCTTAATGCCCAGTCTCTTTACACACTGCATAAGGATTTAGTAATGTGTAAAGGATTCCTTATTATGTAATCTGTCTACAGAATGCTCAAGAGCTTTATTTTCTTCAAAGAGTAGTTGTGTCTGGCTATTCCTGCAGCACATGAGACAAGCTCAAAAGCCTTCCTAGTGGTGATAGTTGTCTTGTAGCTGTCACAATTGTGTTTGGAGACACCTGGAAAAGAAAAATATTGTGAGTGTATGCCCTACTGTTCACAAAACAAACTATACGACTGCTGCAATCTGTGTTGTACATGTCCACTTTTTTTCATTGCCTCATGAAACCAACATGCAACAAGGAAAGTATAGGAGACATTATTTATCGTGTAGTAATTATAAAAGTGAGGAAAGAAGAAAAGTGGACGAAAAGACAACTTGCTGCCCGCAGGGGAGCAAACCTACAACTTTTGGATCACACATCCGAAGCTATACCAATTGCACTCAGGCAGCGGTCACCCCTCCGTGCACTTTATTGGGTATTTCTCTGCATGTAAACCAGGGAGTTTTAGCCGCTTGTAGCCACAACTACGAGTGTGGAACACACTTTTTTTGCCACCTGGCGAAATGTCGCACCCGATCGTTTAACGGGCTGGCACCTTATCAATAAACCCTCGTATACTACCTGAAGGCAGTAAGTCTGATGGAACAAGACTCCCGCTATAAATGAATGTTAACTCATAACGAGGAATTATCGGCCAGTGGCCAACCCGTAAAACAATCACATACTATGTGGCACCAAGTGGCAAGAAATTGGAGGTCACTTGAGCTTCTTCTTCAAGAGTAGAACACGATACCGTAATCGGGCCCCGTGTGCACCACCTTCAACAGTGCTGCAAGGAAGGAAACGTTAACATTGTGTGAGTAACATTGGACGCTTGAAGCTATCCTAGAATGTCTACTGCAAGTACGGTTGTGAAGTGCCCGCTATGCATCTGTAAGGTGCCAGGAGCACCTGCGCACTTTTTTAATGGATGGGCAGCTTTAAACTGTCCCACTCATTGCGCAATTCATGTTTTGAAGCCTGGTGCGATGCTACGATTCCGCCACGCAACCTTACAAGCAGACCACCCCTCTCACTACATGACATTCTTATAGTGTTTTTTCATGAAACAGTTTCAGGCACTGGCATAGCTCTGTGATAGAACACCAGCTTGCATGCTGAAGACCTGATTTTGGTCATCACTCAGGCGGGAGCTTTTTTTTAATTATTATTATTTATTTTTATCTATATTGAATTTTTGCTCATGGACAGTGGCGATTTTTTGCTCACAACCAATGACACCACCGTCGCCAATGACATAAGAATTTCTGCGAAATGCGCTCTTTAACACTATATCACAATAAAAAGAAGTGTGTTCCACACTCGCAGTCATGGCTGCGAGCAGTACTGGCTAACACTCCCAGACTTACATGCACAGATATAGTACCCAATAAAGTGGACAGATGGATGACCTCTGCTGAAGCTTATTGGTAGAGCATCCGACGCATTATACAAACGTTGTACATTCGCTCCCTATGGGCGGCATGTTGTCTTTTCATTCACCTTAATTTCTTTACATACATATCTCACAATTACTACATTACAGTTAAAAGACTACAAATAATGTCCCCTATGCTTTCCTTGACTTCTTGTCTGTTGATTTCATGAGGTTGTGTCGAACAGTAGACAAGCCCTTGATGACTTTCTGCTTTGTCGTCCTTTTTTTTTTCATTTGTGCCATAAAAAAAATTCATATTGTAAGTTTACCTGTATATATCATTCGTTCTTTGTCTAAACAACAATAATGGTGTAAAAAAGGAAAAAAATATTTTAGCAAAGTGGATTCCTCAGCTAATTTATGTGTGGTGAGTAAGGAGAGAGAAGAAAGGCATTCAAGAGTTGCTTGTTGGGCAAGTTGGTACATACTTTAACTTTAAGAAAGCCACTAAAACGTCGAAAAAGGAAAAACTGAAAGGCGGAAGCAGAGACATTGAACACAGAGGTGGCTACTAACAACTGACGTTTATTTAAAAAAAACACCTCCTCCTAAGTCCGTAGCGTGAAAGAGAATATACTAAGGCATACCATATTTGGAAACTTGTTCCGGGAAAATGTGTAAGCGCAGCTTTTGTTTTTTTTTACCAGGAAAGAGTGTGACTTTTTTGAACAGTGGTGACTTTCATGGGTAAGATTGGCGCAGTGATCTAGAAGGGTGCTTTTGAGCATGCTCTGTACGGACTTAGGAGGAGGTGTTTTTCGAAATAAACGTCAGTTGTTAGTAGCTACCTCTCTGTTTCTGCCTCTCAGTTTTTCCTTTTTCGACGTTTTAATGGCTTTCTTAGAGTTTAAGAAGAATGGGAGTATATGGAAAAAGTGCCTAACTCACATTTCGTGAAAATGTGCGCATATATAAATGCTTCGATGGAAAGAGTGCAGGAAAAAAATAATGTGAAAGTATGTGGCCTAAGAGGCTCTCGTAAAACTATAGGTCAAGAAACTGCAGCTGTTTCTAGTCTAGAACGGTGGTTTTTCTTTCCACTCCCTTTATTCTCTTCTTTAACCCTTGCACCACTATCATCAATAGAAGAGCAGGTAGAATTATGAAAAACACAGTTTGTATACTTCCAACAACATTTTTTAAGTGCAGTTAGGCAAGACGGTGATCATATATAAACAAAGCTAGTACATATGCATGCAGTTAAGAAACTGAACCTCCATTTCAAAGGGCCAGATTGAACATATGTGCTCATGTGTGTGTCCCTTGATCAGCTTCTCATTTTGGCTGCTGCAATCTATGTAAGATAAAGTGGTCAAGGTTCCTTCTAGTGATGTGCTGACAAGAAGATGAATTACACTGACAAGATTTAGCTGGTTTGAGCTTGAACCACTAATGTACAGTGCTTAAAGGGACAGTGCCACCAAATCTTGAGCAAATTTTGAGGCCATAAAAAGCCTGCTGTAGGCTTCCTTTGTATGCAAAGACACTCAGTACGATGTGTTGGACACAGCAAACGCTAAGAATATATTTTAATTCACTTCCAAAGTATGCTCTAGGCGAGGTTGCCGGCTGCAAACTGCTTATGCGTAGTCTTTTAAAGAGCGGAAGCTGCCCACCCCCCGCACACGCTAGGCACAATTAAAATCTGAGAATACATTTTTCCTGAAGACAGGCCACCAGAGTGAAGTTTCGCTGCAGCAAAATAATTAGTACTGTATATTTACGCCCAATGCAAGCTGATAACAACCATCAAAGGCACTGAAGTGAGAACACACAGCAAGGGGCACTTTGGCCTGTTATATCTCGTTAACAAAGCGAATGAGGACATATGATATTAAAACCGTGCATTGACTGACATAAACGCTTTTCGATAAAAAATTTTCGTCAAAATTGAGACCGGTTTTTTGTTTTGTTTTGTTTTTTGAAAATGGGCCTTTTTGAAAAAAACTTGCTCTTTTAACTATTTTTTTTCTTTTTTTTACGCTGCTTGTAGGAAAGCGATCTTTCGCAGAATTATTTCAAAGGCCTTTTTCTACATGTGACACAGTTCTGAAGTTTCTGTGTAAAATAGCAAACTGGCGAAGACGCATCAAACTTAGCAAACATTTTCGATTTGGGCCGTGTTTGCCATTTTTTTACATTTTTTTCCGTTTGGAGGACATCATCAAAAAAGCATGGATGTAGTTCACAGTATTGCCCATTAAAACCAAGATAAAAAATTTTCGACGCCACATTTATAGTTCGCATTAAATTCAGCCGCGAAATCCAAAAATATTGCGGTGAGCAAAAACAAGACGCCCGTGCCGTGACCTTCAAATATTTTTTTTCTCGCGCTCGGAGCGTTTTTCGGAAATAAAATTTTCGGTTCCGTGCACTTTGAATGTGCCCGCATAACATATAAAGAATCCAGACAAAACAAAAAATATTGACCGGACATGCATGTTCGATCTCTCGGGGAATCGAGGCACTGTGAAAGGCTTCAAGACTGAATCAGTGTTTTGAACAAGTGAGCTAGGCAGGCTAGACTCTCCTAGTGTAAAGCCGGAGGACTCGATTAGCATCACTTCTCGGGCCCCATTTGCAATGGTGTAATTGTATCTACACTTTCACAGGCCGCGGCCACAGCTATTCTTTTGTCACAGCTAGTGGGCTTTTACATTCGTCACAGAGACCACAGACGTCAGAATTAGATTACTGGCCTATCCCTGCGAAGTGTAGGATTTGAACAATGTTATATGCACAACGGAGTGCGCCAACAACAATTGAAAAAGTTGCATAAGTATCGAAACATTGCCAGTGTCAGTGGTTAGTCCATGTCACCGGGAAAAGGTGGGGGCAGTAACCAACGCATCAACAGAACCAAAAGGAAACGGCACGGCGTAAGTTAGTGACGACACGATCTTTGTCTTTTTAGCGGTCCCGGTGCAACAGCTAGCCCTCTCGATAAATCCCATAAAACGGCTGAAAAGCAAGTTTAAACTACTCACCTATACAATGTCTCCAGTCGCTGGTCCATTTCGGTGAAAATCGTGGACAAAACAATGTTTCTGACGCTATTCTGCCACTTTCCACACTTCTTTCGCACCTGCATTGCGCGAGAAAGAATTTCAACCGATCTCAACCAAACCGCCATAAATGCTTTTTGGATTTGGCCATGGATTGATTTGGCTTAGTCAGAAGACGAGAAAAGGCGTTCGTGTAGTGGTGGCGCGCTGTTCAAAAAGTTCAACGTCGTGGCCTGCGTGGCGTTTGGTGTAAACAACTTTTTTCAGCAACAGCGAGCAAGCGAAAAAAATTAAAAAAAAAGGAAAAATCGTTTTCCAGTTCAGCAAGATATACTCAATATTATTTTATTGTGGGGTCTAAACTATGTCGTTAGTTCTTTAGACTAGAGCACTGCACGGGCCCGGGCCGGCCCGAAAGCCCGGGCCCGGCCCGGCCCGCGGGCCGGGTCGGGCCGGGTAAGTAATTGTTAGATCGGGCCCGGGCCGGGCTCGGGCCCATGAGCTTCGGGCCCGGGCCGGGCCCGGGCCTGGGTCAGGCCCGTATCAGGCCCGACTCTCATACACGTCGGCAATGGCGCGTAATGCTGTTTGGCTTTGTTGTTTTGGGGCATTTAGCGTCCCGAACCTATTCAGGCTATCTGAGACGCTGCAGTGGAAGGCTCCGGGTAATTTAGACCACCTGAAGTGCATTAGCGTGCACTGAAATCGCACAATACAAGACGTCTCGCATTTTGCCTCCGTCGGTATGTTACATATAATTTCTGGAAATTGTCTCATAAATGTTCCCGCCATTATATTGAGTGAAACACGTACTTGGGTACCGTGTATCAAAAGGAATGGTATAGCTGAGCAGCACTGCGGCAAGAGTGAAGCAACGGTGCACTGCCCAGATTAGTGCATATAAGATGTGCCAATCGGCATCATGGGAAACATTTCGAGTATGCAGCTACGCTCAGATGCCCGCCGCGCCTGCTTCCGCCTTCGTGACTCTGTAGACTGGTCAACGCGACTACGAAGATACGCAACGCGTGTTCGGGCGAACACAAAACTACGAGACACGCAACCAACGCAACGAATTCTAAAAGACCGAGGATAGACAGAGAGAGGAGGCGTAGGCGCCGCGCCACCACGGCGCCCGTCTCCGTTAGCGAGCCACGGCGCCGCAGCGGCGCCGAACGCCGAACGCGTGATATGTACAGCGCACACGGCAGCGTCTTCATCACGGAAGCCAATCGACGCACGCTTCAAGAGAGTCACGTGATTCCTGCAGAAATATCAACTCACTGTCTCTCTGGCTCGACATTTGAAAAGGGGCTAAGTGGATAACCAGAGTCACGGTACCGAGTGTAGTTCTGCAATTCTGTAAATGAACTGCTCGTTACATTAAGTTGAAAACCTCAGCGTCACCGAGCGTTATTGACGTCGATTACACTGCTCATCGGCACCACCGGCTCTTCAACTGGGCTTGATTTCATAGCCTCATGAGTTTCTAGGGCTACTTCATCAGTCGATGACATAACTGGAAATGACTCTGAGGTAAGTTAGCAGTTTTTAAGCTTTCTTCGCTCTACTACAGTCACAAAGCTTTACTATCACGGATGTACAGTGCGAAAGGAAAGTCCAGGACATTCATTTTAAGTTTGTAGACAGAATGTCGTCGTGTTTCGTCGGGTCACTAATTTCCTCATTTCGGTTTAATACGTCCGACTGAATTGCTGTGAATGGGTATTGGTTTCGCACCCTTTACACTTTTTCTTTCTTTTTGCATTTTTGCTTTCTTTATCAGCTGTCTTACCGAGCGCCTCTTTTGTAAGACGCAGTGCTAAGGTGCCGTATGTTACCACGCGCGCTTTCGTATTAATCTTGCGCTTTGTAGTGACTTTTCTTTTGAAACACACAAATACAGTTAAAACTCGATTTAACGAATTTGAGGGGAGCCGCGAATTATTTCGTTAAATCGAAAACTTCGTTAAATCGAAGACGGCATTTCGCGGTTACTTAATTCGGTACATTCGATTATATGGCGTAGCGGCATCCGGAAAGCTACCATGGCATCATATTTGCGTAGCGTAAAGGCGCGAAAAATTAAATAGCGGCCTTAGAAAACGACGGCCACCTCCAGGGTGTATGAAGCAACAAAAATTGTTAGCTTAAAATAAAGTTGCTTCTTTCATAAAGTTGCTTCTCTCTCTGTTACCTCAACAATAAGGGCCACAGGTGACAACATATTTATTTCCCAGCAAAGAAGTCGGTGATCTTGGCTTGCTTGCGTTTTCTTAGCAATGGCCACGCAGTTTTAAATTGGAAAAAGGTGTTCCGCGATGTTGCCGTTTGCTCGCAATCAATAACTTTTTGGGCGTTATCTAAAAATAGACAAAGAATGATCAATTCTCTATCTCATTTTCAAAAAAAAAAAAAAAAAAAAAAGGTTTGTTAAATCGGGACGGATCTCGAAATTTGTTTCGTTATATCGAGTTAGTCAAAGTACGGGACCCTACGGGTGTCTGAGGGGGGAATCGGGGGTATCTTCGTTAAAGATCAAGAATATTCTACTAAGGCCGCGCTAGAAGGCATCCCGCGCCTACACGCACACGCACCTAGGCATTCGTATGTGTTTTCGTAAGTGCGACTTGCTCGCGAGCTGCATGTTTCACGTTTGTTAAGCTATAGTTTATGCGGCTCTTTCTCCACCATCCTCTTATATATATTTGGGAGAAATAAAAGTTCGTTTCATTGACAGATGGATTTATTCGTTTTAATTTTATGCAAGGAAATTAAGAAAAATATTCACTTGGCCCTGCTACAGATTTTTAGGTAACCGTAATATGGCCTTACTATTGGACTCCCCTGCGTCACGATTTGTTTTCGGACACGTCGAGTTTAAGGAGAGTGACAAGTTATGCAAGAAAGGTGTACTTTCTTCCTCCTTTAGTCGGAACAAGCGACCCAGCCTGGCGAACCCTCCCAGGAGTAGTTAGCGCACGCTTTTTTTCTCTCTCTCGTTGCATTGCGCAATAAACCAAGTTTGCAGGATATGTTCTGCTCTATTTACTCAATAGTCCCAGCTTGTCAGCAATTAATGTAAGCGCGACTATAAATGCCCGCTGTTTTTCCACTTTATGTGGGCGCTGTATGTTGTAGTCGTTCTTTGAAATGCAATAATAACATTGCATGGTTAGCGCTGCGTGCATGGACAGCCAGCTGTGCTTCCTCATATATCCCCCTGCAATTCTTTCGCAAAAGTGTTGCGGGCGTAATTAACCGATGGCAAACACACTACCAGTGAAAATCGTGACACTGTCATAAGTTCTCACAACACTGTCCAGGAACTATCTTGTGCGTGGCTGGTATCTTCACTATAAGCGAAGATTGGACAGCGCCTCGTTCATGCTCAAAAAATAATTTTTTGAAATGGGCCGGGCCGGGCCGGGTCGGGCCGGGCCCAAACCTTTCGGGCCCGGGCCGGGTACGGGCCGTATTTAAAAACACCGGGCCGGGCTCGGGCGGGCCTGAGCATGGCGCTTTCGGGCCGGGCCGGGCCCGGGCCGGAAAAAGCCGGCCCGTGCAGTGCTCTACTTTAGACTCCCGAATAATTTTTTTAGATAGAAGAAGGCATTGCGTTCACGCACGGAGTCTATGTGTTGAGGTGTTTAATAGCATCACTGAAAAAACTTTATAAATATCCTTTGAAAATCCATCAGTGGATGTCCATCGTACATGCGTAAAAGCTCCAGAAACGGATGTCCACAATGGGATACCTAGCGTACGTCCGTCGGCCATCCCATCTTGGCAATGGATATTAGGCGCTTCCGCGGATCTTGGGCGGATATCCATGGTTGCTTGGGGGGCCTTTTCCTCTCTGCGATCTCACATATGTGCCATATTTCATCCGGATTTTTCACCCATCGTATGAATCTCATCTCCCCAATCACGGGGAAGTGCGGACTTTCTCCTACGAGTAAGTTTCGGAAGTTTTCGCCAATCGACACCAAAGCCTACGAGTACCCCCCACCGCCCGAGGCGGCGCCGCGGCAGCTAGGCCTAAAATGGCAGGGAGCCATTTTAGGCCTAGCTGCCGTCTGTCCAAGTGCCCTGCCCCCAACGCATCTCTCGTTTTGTTGTGAAGACGAGTCAGAGGAGCGGGACGGTGCGTGTACTTAGATTCGCCGTCGTTTTGCAGTCGATTTGAACGAGTTTTGACAAGACGCACTTATAAAAAATCGTGAAATCTATGCGATATCCTGCACGGGCATGCGACGCTACATCTATGAGCAGCGGGGAGTGCACGACGCTTTGCTAGAACTGTCAAATACAAACTGTAAAGCTGCAACGTCGAAGCAAACGAAGAGACCGAACGGTCTTCAGCCTCTTTGAACAACGAATACACTGCTTGAGTGCCTTCCACCGCACCCCACTACCTACGCTGCGTGAAGAACATCACTGAAACTCTAGAAAAAGATCCGTAGACATTTCGCCAGCTAATGCTATCCGATCCAA
Organism: Rhipicephalus appendiculatus; assembly: GCA_030522465.1. Lineage (NCBI taxonomy): Eukaryota > Metazoa > Arthropoda > Arachnida > Ixodida > Ixodidae > Rhipicephalus > Rhipicephalus appendiculatus. The sequence continues at coordinate 42,489 of JALIZH010029902.1, forward strand.
AGTCTGTACTTCCCATCATTCCGACGGTGGTACAACGATCGGAGCGCCAGATTCCTCTCTAGGTTATTGTATGAAACTCTATGCAAGCAATAACCAGAACGCACGAGCACCGACGTACGACTGCCACTGTCAGGCACGTGAGTCAACGTTAAGCGCCGTATCTCTCTTTTTTTTTTATCTTAGCCGTGTTTTTTTTATATCTGCTGTAGACAGAATATGACCATTCCTTTTGGTTTGAATATTTCACCTACTTACACGCAACAGATGAAACGCTAGTTGCGTAGTTTTCTTTTCCTTATCTTTACTAAAAGGCTATATTCGCACTCGGGAAGAGCCGGGACAGTGGAAAGGCTAAAGCGGTAGGAAGTTCTTTTCCGCGCTTATTGGAGATGTTTACGCGTGTTCCGACACCGTCACTTCACTTCTGTCAACTTTTCGGTCATCAGATGCGGCGAATGCATGCAAATTGGCGCCTTTTCGCCGCTCGTTCATTCCGTAACAAACTTTATGCATGCTTGCACAACACGCAGAAGGAATGCATTTGACCTTTTCAACTTTTCAACGCGTTTTCTGGACCCGCAACGACAGAAACAAAGTGGACGAAGGGGTAAACAGAGCGGTAGCGGCGGCGCTATATTCCTCCGGCTGTGCGAAAGCTGCATATGCAAAGACACGCTAACTCACTTCTGCTGCACCTACCGCTCGTTCCCGTCTCCTCAGCAATAATAATCCTAATCCGGCTCTTAATGAGGAACGCGTCCTCGTAGAGGCGGCGAGTCTTGAAGTGCTGCTCGGGGTAATTTGTTATTACTCCGTCGCTGTTATTTTGAGTTTGTGACCAGTTGTTTACCTGCTGGTGCAGCCAAGGTGCAACTTCTGGCAAAGTATAAACACGTTCCGTTTATGCGCGAAGCTAAGATATTTCCAAGCGCGTTTTGACTCTGCTCGATTACAACTCTTCTATGAACGCAATTTTAGGGTGTCGCGTTGCTAGCATATATATATATATATATATATATATATATATATATATATATATATATATATATATATGTGTGTGTGTGTGTGTGTCTGTGTGTACAACGCTCGCTGGGCATTACTGCAGGTATTGCAGGGGCGCAAATAACCATAAAAAAACATGGCTGCTCCCTCTCTCATTGGAATCGGTATAACATGAAAGTTAAACGTGCCTACACAAAAGTAGACCTTATTGTGTAGTGATATATGAGAGCTTGTGCAATGTCTACTGGCGTTTGGCACCTATAGCGCCGTTTTACGTGGATGCACCGACGTTGACGCCTAGTGGCACATCTCCATAGCGACGACTAACGCGCATGATCATGATTTAACCGTTGTCGTAGCTGAAATTGTAAACATGTATACCTTGACACAACTTATCGTGAATGCCGCACAAATATGACATCCACAAGCACATAATAAACACTGGTACTGAATATGACGGAAACACGGTCGTCATTTAAGAGAGAAACGGCACGGTGTGCACTCCCGAATAATATGGTAACCTACGCCTGTGCTCATGCATACACTACCACACTCAGCTTCAGCAACACGGGAGGCAGAGGTTCGTAGCTTCAGCCGCGAACGCGCGCAGGCGGTCCACGTCCCGCTGGTCTCTGTCTTGCTCCACCAAGGCTCGACATTCGCCCGTCGACATCATTGCCTTTCTGCGGCGCTTATTGCAGCAGTTTTATTAGTCGGTGCTATCGCACTCGAAGCAGTAGGCGGTGGGGAAACGCATTTGCTACATGTGGAAGCTCCACTACTCCCGTCACACGCTAACACGAAGCGAAAGGCAAAGAAAGTAACTGCGCCCAGGGCACTTCCCGATGCTAGCACGGCTAATGTTCCTCGCTGGTATCTAGACGCTTTAACCATGGCCTACGAGATTGCTCATCTCAGATGTCATGCTTTAACTGCGTCGTCGCCGAATACTTCCCTATCGGCGATAGTGAGTGTCACGACGCATTACTCCACTCTGTGATGTTACCTTAGGTTCAGAATTCACCCCAGCAAGAACGACGCAGCACGCAGGCGAATAAGAACACGTAGGATTTCTTTACACTCACGAATGAACTCAACAAAAAGTAAGGGACAGTTACATTTGAAATCCCGTCAGCTAAGCGCGATAGTCAAACATTGTCGTAAAGCTTTTGGTCGGAGCCGACGAGTTCCCCGAGTTGAAGGCGTCGAGCGTAAACCATCTGTCTGATGCTCCTAGCTTGGTGGCTGACGTGGTCGCGTAGAGCCACGGCCGTTGAACCCGGAGTTCTGCGCCCACGGGAACTGCTCCATGGTTGAGGCACTTGGCCTCCGCGTGTTCGCGGACCGAACCCCGAGTGCGCTCGTCGGCACACAGCGGCAAGGTTTGGCCCAGCTTCGTGCCCGGTCCCTGGCCCGATCTCCTCGTTACGCAACAGGCGGTAGCGCTCTGTTAAGCCGCGGCGACAGGAAGTAGGGTTGCGGTTTCTCCTATGGACCGGACGCCCAACGATGGAGATACAGCCCTGAAATGCCGACGCACTGTTCACGCTCTCTCGAGCCACGCCGCTCACAAGATCGTCATCCTCTTCGCGACCACACGGCACGTACGCGATTGGTTAACCAGTTTGGCGTACGCGGTTAAGCCAAACTGGTTAACATCCCTGCCTTTCCTCTATCTCTTGGTGTCGTTCCATTTCCTGAACATAACTCTCTAAAAATACAATAAGACTGAAGCCAAGAACAGTACATTACCATGTAACTGTAAAAGTAGAAGAGAAAATCAAGAGATCCCTAGACAACAGTCGCATGCTGCATAAACGTAAAGCGATACCTATTGAAACGAGAAGTGAGCGAGGGCACCGTCGAAGGAATTGGTTGGCGACAAGACAACCTCCTGCGGGATACTATTCCAATCGTGGCATGTTCTATACGTTCATACAACTTTGTTCTTTGACCTTTAACAAATGATACAGACGAGCTGATCTGTAGGTAGGATCAACAAGGATATATGTTTCCTTCCTCAGGCCTGTTATTTCAATAAAAATTTTAGGCGCATGTACTTCCGTCTATCTTGCAAAGACGACCGTCCAAGATGAACTCTTATGGCAGAGGAGCTTATCGCAAAGTCATAGTTCGAGGAGATAAATAGCGCTGCCCGCTTTTGTATGCGTTCTCATTCGGAAATGCATGTCTTTGCACATGGGTCCAACGCGGAACATCCGTATCCTAAAATAGTGAGCAGGCTTGAAAAGTAAAGAGTTTCCTTAAACTTAGCAGGAACTTTCTTAAAGAGCTTTCTTAAACTTAGCAGGAGTTTCGCTTTAGGAAGTTTAGGATCCGGCCGGCCTTAGCTGCTATATTGTTAATGTGGTCATTCCATGAAATGTAATTTTTATACAAAACACCTAAATACTTGTAATTTGATACAGTCGACTGATTTTCACCATCAAGAAAAATTGTGTTTAGGAAAATTTATTATCGCAGACGGTGGACATCAATAACATTTCAACGGCACATTTCAACAGAACAGAACATGGACAGACACACAAAAATTTGCAACAGAAAGATAGCTATACGTACACATTTGACGGTTTAGGGGCGAAACACCATATAGGAAAGAGGCTTTCCCAGTATCTGTTGTCACGGCTACATTATATGTGGCTACGCTCGGGAACGCTCGGGAACGCTCGGGAACGCTCGGGAACGCTCGGGAACGCTCGGGAAAGCTCGGGTAACGTACGATATGTGAGACACAAAGAAAGATTTAACAATAGACTAATATCAATCATAATTCTGACAGAAAAATACAAAACACCTACAAGCACAAACGCTTTATGGTAGTCGGCGACTTCAACGTATAAATTATAGACCTTACGACCTAGGTTCGCCCATTCGTCATGATTCACGTCGTGGAGATGAGTGGATGTTTTCAGTAAACTGGACAACCTTACACTTAAAAAAATTCAGCATCATATTACATGTATTGCACCACAGTAAGATATCATCAGTTTCACTTTGCAATTGGACACTATTGTTTAAGAAATTAATTTAAGCAATTAATTTCGAGTAGAATCGCGCCTGCAACCAGATTTCGGGTATGTAACTGCCGCTCATCTCGGAAATAGAATCGTTGTTGGAATTCGCTGTTTTCTATAACTATTTTCAATTCTGGTCCTTGATCGCGTCGTGGTATCGACGCACGAGAAAACGGAAAAACCTAGCTGATAAACTAAGATACCAACACGCCTAAACATCTACGCTGGTCATCGAGGTCAGACATCGCTAAAGCGCCGTCTGCAGGAAGCAGCACATGGCTTGCTTTGAACACGCCTGTACTCCATTTTGTACACCAGGCGCAACGCTATGCTATCTAGCGAGACCTTTGCAGTAGATGCGTTCGCACCAAGGAAGAGTTCAATGATTTTGCCACCCGTAATGTGATTTTTAGAGTAAGGCCTTGTGCATCAGAAACCTAGAAACCTCACTATTCATACGGTTGTCAACGGGTTCTTCAGTTCGCGTCTCTTTGTTTTTAGTGCGTAGCACTTTAGAGGCCCGGCTTGTCGCTGGTCACGTGCATATACTGAGAGTACAGACGTTTAACAGTGGAGCTGTGGAAGCCGACAGCTAGTCCGTGAAGAGAGAGCAGAAAACTATCACCATCAATGAAACAGCACGTGGTCTCTCCATCATCGTCGCCCTCTTCTTCACCATCGTCTTCACTCCCAGAACACGTGCGCCCATTTGTCCGGCGTGGGTTGCCATAACGAGTACAGAGAGAGAGAGAAATAAAGAGATAGACAGAAGAAGAAAAAGAGAAATAGAGAGAAGGAAAGGGAACGACAACAGAGAAATGTAGAAAACGAAGAAGAACTTGAGAGAAAGAGATATGGAAAGAAACAGACACAAAAAAAGGAAAAAAAAAGAAAAAGCAAAATAGAAAGAGAAAGAAATAGAGAGAATCAAACGAAGAGAGGCAAAGACACAAATAGAAACTGGCAGAGACAAGACATGTACGAAACAGAGAGAAAGAGGAAAAGAGAAAGGAAGAGAAGAACCAACGAAAAAAAAAATGAAGAAAAACATGGCAGGCTACGCAGCTACGCACTTCCTTCAGGCTTGGCACCATTACTGCGAATGGGCTTCACTTTTTGGGGCGCCGTGTTTCAATAAATGATGCTTTTTCGATCGTCGGCTTGTGGGCGATCAGCCGCTTCTGATGCGGCAATCAGATTTTTTTTATTATAATTATCGAGGATATCGATAATAATATCGTCATTTCACGTGCTACATTTTATTGTTGTGTCGATATAAACGCGCGAGTATTATCGTTGCCTGTAGCATGTGAAGTCACGTGTAGCCCTATTACAGTGCATGGATGCAGCGCAATGCGATATAAGTAAACAAACACACACAAAAAAAGAAGGTGGCAGATTTGCGCGAGCTTCGCAGAATCGCAGTTCCGCTTACCGCGATTCTGTTTTTGTCGACTTGCGATAAGAATATAGTTGTGTACAAGTATATATGTTACTTCGAAACGTTACCCATGTGTGATTTGCCCATTTCAAACTTTCCAGCATACGCCTGTAACTAAAGGTGTGCATAATGATCTGTCTAATGATTTCTATAGCGTATCTAATAATCTGTCTTTCATGGCACTGGCAAGCCTGCGGATACGGGCTAAATTGCCGGCCGCGAAGGCCGCATTTAGACAGGGGCCAAATGGAAGCACACCCGTTCTCTCAGACGGAGGTGCACACATAAAAACAATTAACCAATGAGCATAGAAACTTTGGAAGGATAATGTGGCCGCAGGAAGCAGAGGACCGGGTTTATTGGAGAAACATAGCAGAGGCATTGCTTGAAACATAGAAGAGGCCTCTGCCCTGCAGTGTCTGCAGTAAGGTCGATGATGATGGTGATGACCACGATGATGATAATGATGACCTTATATTTCTTATGTCTATATGTAATGATGACCTTATATGTCTGGTACAAAAGGTTTGACCTCGTACGCAACGGGATTGCCAAATTATTCATGTCTTGACCAGGCGATTCATATTCATCAAACCATCTTACATTCCCATACTAATTTTGGTTTACTTCAAGTCAAGGGGGTGATCACGAGAGCACCCAGACGTAGGCAGATAGATAGATAGATAGATAGATAGATAGATAGATAGATAGATAGATAGATAGATAGATAGATAGATAGATAGATAGATAGATAGATAGATAGATAGATAGATAGATAGATAGATAGATAGATAGATAGATAGATAGATAGATAGATAGATAGATAGATAGATACCAACGCGAAATGTGCCTGCAGTACGCAAAGAAATGCTGCGCATTTACTAAATAAATAAATAAATAAATAAATAAATAAATAAATAAATAAATAAATAAAATAGCATGTCAGGCACGCACACGGCAAGCTTCGTTTGCCCCTCTATCCCGATGGAAAAAAGGCTCGTGATCTTTTTAGTCTTTTCGACTGTGTCACACACAATCGTTCCCCTAATATACGAGATCAGTTTGTATGAATAGCTTCTTTCTGGGATGCCTACAAGGACACGAATAGCCGCCACGGTGGTCTGGTGGCTACGGTGCTCGAATGCTCACCCGCAGGCCGTGGCGGCCGCATTTTCTATGGAGGCGAAAATGCTTGAGGCCCAGGTGGACGAAATTGGCGGAGTCCTCCACTACGGTGTCTCTTATGATCATATCGTGGTTTTGGGGCATTAGACCCCAGCAACTATTATTATTATTAAAGACATCAAATGTCTTGAATGATATGGTGCGTAAAAAAATCTTGATTTTCTGTGCCACTGGATACTGTTTGCATTCAACTCCTCTCTTATTATTATTATTATTATCTTTGTTCTCTTTTTATTTACTGCCTGTAAACAAGCATTGGTGTCAATTATTCATCTGTTCGTTGGCAAAAACGAAAAAGTTATCTTGTGACCATGTAACCACATCGCTGTAACCGGCTCTGCCGGGCCTAGTCGCACAAGTCCTCGGAGACTTATTGTACCACGGTTTTCTACAAGATATGGAGAAGCATGCAGAAGTGTGTATATCCCAAAAATATTTAATGAACTACCGCAAGAGTTTTTTTTTCTGCAACTTCAAAAAAAGCAGTTGAAAAAGTTATTTCTTGAATTGCGAAATACATTAAGGAAAATGTGATGTTATATATGCTCCAAGTACCTTCTTTGTACTTTTCAATTATTGCTGTAAGCAAAGGTTTGTGTCAATTTTTGTCTGTTCGTTGCTATAAAAAAGTAATTTTCATAACCATGTAACCACATCGCTGTAACCGACTCTGCCGGGCCTAGTCACACAAGTCTTCGTTGACTTAGAGAGGCCCGTTTCTGTATTCTACTTCAGGATCTGTTTAATAAAATTATTATTATTATTATTATTATTATTATTATTATTATTATTATTATTATTATTATTATTATTATTTCACTTGAAGATGCCCGGAAGAGGTAAAACGGAAGGATACGCCTAAATATAGCGATGTGCTCGGTAAAACGCGAAGAATGATTAAAAAGATAGAAACGCATTCTTGAAATACACAAATTTGAATTTCGTGTGCCACGAAAATGTCGCGCCTTACTTATATTGGTTCTTGCTCTCTCTCTTTTTTTTTTTCCTCAAACTTTTAAGACATTCAGCGCGTCCACACTGCTACGTGCCACTCGTCGGGAATCAGGGCACGTTTTCGTCAGCGTGTCTGTGGAGATTTGCACTCGGGGCGATTCGCCCACGCACCCTCTGCGGGCCACCTCTATTCGGCACCAATTCCCGACAAAAAGTTCCAGGACGCATACGACCGTTGCTTCCGGCGTCAGACTCGAGAAGTTCCTGTTCTGCGCCGGCACCCAGGCGTCGCTTCCGTTCTCTTCAGCCCTTTTTCCATCGATTTACATGCAAATGTCTCCTGGCATGCCGCAAGCAGAGCGCACTCTCTGTGGCTCTTGTTTGAAAAACAAGAAAATTATATAACCACGCGGGCTTTACAGTTCTTGAAAGCAAAGTCAGGATATTGTCTTCTTGAACTTAGCGCCTGCACAGCAATGATGGCAGAACTCGTTCTGCATCTTTTAGAGCGCACCTCCTAGGGCGCCCGTTCCTGCAATTGAGCGGCGTCGCCGTCGTCCTTGCCGTTGCCGTGGGTGGCGTAACCGATAGACACGAAAAAATGAAACGAGAAAAACGTACCCAGAATCGAATCGGATTTGGACCCGGGCCCTCTGTGTGGCAGTCGAGTATTCTACCACAGAGTCACACTGGTGCTTGAAAGTCACTTGCAAAAAGACCCTAAACAGGCGTTATGTCGGGCAAGGAATCGCGTTAACCTGTGTAATATAGCGTGGCAGGAGAGTAAAATAACAACCAGTCATCACACTAAGCTAATTGCAAAACGAGTGTGGTTTAATGCTTGCAACCCACTGAAAAACGCACAACCATAATTCTTCACCGTGACCAGCCACATGCAGCATCAACAAAGTGCACATAATACCTTACAGAAGCGAAGCGGGTACCTCGCTTACCCGCAGAAAGATGAAAGCTTATCCGCAGAAAGATGAAAAATGGCGTAGTGGGATGCTGTCCGACTTGACAAAAACTAGAATTTATGGCGCAGTGGATACCTTGCGCAAAACCAAAACTTCCGAATACAGTTGGCCTTGCCCCAACGCGAAACTGCGCTGAGAATTCGCATCAGGCAGTATAGTAATCGTCGGCGAATTTTTTACTCTCATAATCACAGCGTACCAGATGCTGATATGAGCCCCCTCGATATGCAGAACAAGGCCGCTGGTAAGCGATGTTGTCAGTTTTCAACATGTCGAGGACGCTGGTTCGATTCCTGGCCACGGTGGACCGCATTTTGATTGCAGGCGAAAGGCCAAAATGCCCGTGTGTACTTAGGTTTAAAGGGCAATGTAACCAATGGCTCGTTCGATCAAAATTAATCCGTAGCGCCGCGTTATTGCGATCATACTGTAGTTTGGGCACGAAAGACTCTGGAAACTAATTTTTTGTTACCCATACCCCAGTTGTATTGAAAGGAATTGTTGGCCTTCTACGCATTCCCGTTAGTGCGCAATAACAACTCAATATGTCTCTCATTCCGTTTTGTGTAAATGCACCCCGTAACTGTTAACTGTTAATAAAAAGAAATTTTGATGTTGCCATACTCAGAGAAAAGTGCTGTCTTTTTGTTCCCAACCACTGTTTAGCTAAATTTAACACCTATCAAGACTGACCAGAGAAGTCGTGCTTTCTGACGTGTTTGAAAAATTATACTTTCGTGATGCGGTTTACGGTGTTCTCATTTCATATGTACGTGGATATTTATATTTCCGCTTCGAAGAAACACGTGTTAATAAAGCAATTCAAAGCATCAAACGAACTTTTCAGTTCATGCTGCACGAACAAACTCAAACTCGACAGCAAGTTGAAAGCTAATGCGCTGTTGTAATGTGTTACTAGTCTCACTTAACTTAATTTCAAACTCTGCGATGGGCATTTAGATTGGCGCTATGTTTAAATACCGATTGTGGTACCTGTGATAAAACAAAGCATTTCTTTAGAGGAGAAACGGCTTAGATGATTAGTTTCTCGTTCGCGTATAAATATATCTTCATTATACGCAAATCCAGTGTTCCTAAGAATGCCGTGCGTATTTGCTTTGTGTACGCTTGTGAGGCGCTCGTCTTATTGTCTATCTTATTGCGACAGCAATTACTGAAACACTCATCGATGCGTTCTCGTCGCCGCCGTCAGCGCCGCCGTGATGTCCCGTATAATGACATATGGTTGTGAAGACGAGGAACAGAAAACTCCAGCCGGTAAAAATGGAACTTTTTATTCGGCTAACCTTTCGGACTCCTTCCCGCGGCTAACGCGGGAAGGAGTCCGTCCCTCCTTCCCGCGTCCCACACCACCACAGCGCATGCGCGTCCCCTCCCCCCTCTCTCCTACGCTCACTCCCTTTCTCTACATTAGGAATGCTCTACTCTACGGAGCGGCGCCCGCGTCCGACATCCCCACAGCGCACGCGCGTCCTCTCCCCCCTCTCTCGTACGCTCACCCCCTTTGTCTACTCTAGGAATGCTCTACTCTACGGAGCGGCGCACGCGTCCGACATCCCCACAGAGCACGCGCGTCCTCTCTTCTCTATCCTACGCTCACCCCCTTTCTCTTCTCTGGGAATCCTTTACTCTACGGAGCCCGCATCCCCACAGCGCATGCGCGTCCTCTCCGCCTCTCTCCTACACTCACCCCCTTTCTCCTCTAGGAATCCTCTACTCTACGGTGCGGTTCCCGCGTCCCACACCCCCCACAGCTCATGCGCGTCCCCTCTCTCTCTCTCCTACGGTTCCCCCGTTCTCTGATCTAGGAATCCTCTAGGGAGCGGCGCGCACGACAGGTGGTGCGACAGCTGCATGCTCCGCTGGGAGCACCACGGTAGTTCCGCGGTATGAAAATGACGGAGCGCGCCTCATTCTCTCTCCTGTGCAGCGCCGCGATGAGCAGCCGGGCCGCTGCCGCGAAACGAGAGCGGCGACGTTTCTCCCGCTCAAGCTAACCATCTCCCCGCTGCTTCGCATCCACACATGGTCCTTCGTTTCCTGTGCGCATGTGGCAGTGAAGTCGAAATCGATAACACTACCCCACGCGTCGTACAGTGAATATGCGAGTGCAGCGTGCAAGCGCACGGGAGATAGGGAAGTTTTTTATGCTAAAATGTGACGTAATGAACGGGCGTACCTGGCAGGTAGATTCCCATCTGTCCTGTTCATAGTGTCCTCAGTCGCCTGGATAAAAACAGATTCCAAAAGTAGTCTCGTGGTCGAATTCTTTTCTTTGGCTATTATAGCGGCATTGTCCCAATGGATGAAATGACCGCGATTATCGGCGTGCTCAGCCAAGGCGTTTGACGCTTTCTTGTTGTTGGCCACGTCCCTTTGGTGTTCCTTTAATCTCCTGCTGAAGTTGCCAGTTTCGCCGATGTAACTGCAACTGCAGTTTGCGCATGGCACCTTATAAACAACACCGGGATATCGCTTGCTGTCTAAGCGATCCTTCACTTTCACAAGCTGATTCCTGAGCTTGTTGGCCCGCATGTGCGCAACGCGAAGGTCATATCCTGAAAAGATACGGCTTAGGGCTTCGCTGACCCCAGGAACTTATGGGACGCCGGCGCGTCTTCGAAACGATCTGCCCTGGGATGGCTTAGGATGGAGGACACGGTCTTCAACATTCTTAATAAACTTCTTCGGGTACCCGTTCGTCAATAGTTCTCGATGTATTGTTTGAAGCTCTTTCCTCATTGCATCGTCACTTGAGCAAATGCGTGTTGCCCGCGTCACCAGGGAAGAAACAACGGATTGCTTGTGGCAGGCTGCATGGGTGGAACGAATTGAAATTCAGGTAGTGTCCGGTATGCGTCGCTTTCCTGTGCACAGGAAACGAAAGGCTAGTTCCAGTGCGGAACTAGGTTTTATTCCAATCTTACTAGAATGGTATAAAACGATCTGAAACGTTCCTAAACATAACGGCGCGGCCTGCGCCGAACTGTGGTTGCAGTTGTAATAGGGCCGTCTCATGAAAATACGGAAAGACGCGCATGTGGCAGTGAAGTCGAAATCGATAACACTACCCCACGCGTCGTATAGTGAATATGCGAGTGCAGCGTGCAAGCGCACCCAGCGGACACGTCTCAAGCGGAGACGAAACCCGCCGGCAGTCTTTCGTCGCGCGAGAGGCTGCCGACTGGGCATGGTCGCGTGCGCGTTATCTTTACAGTGATGATCAAAAGGTTCATAGCTTTCAGGATAAAAATACAAAACACCGCTTTACAGACAGGACGAAAGAAAGAAGTGACACACACGACGCTGAACTTGCACCTGGGTTTACTGAAAAAGACACGTGCTTTATCAAGCAAAAGGCTTAAAGCGAGCTCGCATGCTCATTGCCAAAAACGATACATTCATCATTCTGTGAGACACCGCCCCGTGTGAGCTCCCCATTCTCCCCCTTGATTAGCAAGTTCGTTTCCTTTGAAGACAAGGCCAGGGAAGGTTGCCTAACGCACCCATTTGCTTTTCTCAAAATGTGAAGAGCCTCAGCCACTACTCTTGCGTAGCTATCATTCTGAACAAGCAACATTTAGAGTGTCAACAAAAAACGGTACAAAACGACACTCGAAGTAGGGCTTGGCCATAAGCTTTTTGCTTGATAAAGCACTTGTCTTTTTCACTAAAACCCGTTGCTAGTTCAGCGCCGTGTGTGCTACTTCTTTTGTTCGTCCTGCTGGCAAAGCGTTGCTTTATATTTCTATCATGGAACCTTACCAACTCGCCCAATCTGCCTGTCTTTTTCATTCTTCATTGCATTCTGCGTGCTGTTTTCACCAGTACGTTTCCGATGAAGTGATACACAGCACGATGATTGTTTCGGCCACTGCGGCGCTACTATTTCCTTACGGTGGCGTTTTATTGACTGACGCCGGGTTGGATGATAAGATAGTGAGCAGCTAGCCTCACTTCTTGTATTCAAACTTGTAGCTATCGCATTTATTGTTTCACCTTTGCGGCACAACGGCGATGGTTTCCATTCTATGAAAGTTCGCGTACCATGCATTTTTCCGCAGATCAGGCTTTTCGCATGCGTGGTCAGAGTTTTGTTTAAAAAAGTGCCTCACAAGTAGACCTCCAACTCCATATTTTGCATAAGTACAAGTACCATTTCCGTCGTCCGTCGTTTGTGCCAACGTAGCTGCATAGGCGTTCGCCTAGCATTTAACCACGGGGAATGTGTAGCTAAAAACCAGCATCGGTAAATTATAGAGAGCGTCACAGCTTATGACGTGGCACTTGCGTTCACCAAAAAAAAATAAATAAATAAATAAATTTTTCCTGCTCCACCTAGCAGCAAATGACACCTGTTCTTTTTCTTGATCAAGATTTTGATTGAGTCCGGATGAACGCGGAAAACTCACAATTGTATAACATAGGTGATTGCGTAAACTTTCATTGAAAATTACTCGCTCCATAGTGACAACAATTATCAGGCTTCCGCTAATCATAGCCTGCACAGCTTGCTTCTGCAAGGATTTACGAAACGCTGACGGTGCTCAGCTTCTCTTTTGAGGCTGAAGGTATAATACCCAACTTCCCTACAAACATATGATGATCCTCGTATGATACATTTATAAATATATACTATTTGCAAAGACGCCCACTAAATTTCAAAAATCTTTGCGCCCATGGTTATCCCGAATGTTCCTCAAAATATTTTCGATAAATATTTTTTCTCTTGCGTTTTGAATGTCTAATCTTACCGCACTGTATGTGTGGAGGGGCTGGGACGTGTATGGCGCGATAGTTCACCGTTTAGTTTAAAATGGTCCTGCGAGAAACAGTTAATAAAAAAAACATTGGGACATTACTAGAGACCGGATTATAGGCAAATGCCTATTTTTTTCCTTGCGTTCCTATCGCGCCACTTTGATATATGAGCATGAATTAGGGGTAAAGGAGGGCTTTTATAGTGTTTTTATAGTGCCTATAAATGCCTATTTTTGGGGTTTGTGCCTAAATGTCTATAAGTGCCCATAAATGCCTATTTTCAAAATTGGTGCCTATATGAACGCTATTTAGCCTCAAATTTTGCTTTCGAGTACAGTTTGAGACGGTAATTCATGTTACCGGGCAAAATTGACGTTTCGGAACTTTATGGGGTGCAACAACCTAGTTCCCTAGTTCAACAAACATAGCAACCGGTAGCAGCAGTGAAATGGGACGCGCCGGCCACCTTACACCACCGCACTGACATGGCGCGAGCGGTTGGAGCAGGGGAGAGGAAAAGACGTTATTTCTGCAACCCGAAATACGAGCACGTCCCAGCGTGTACAGTGGAATGGGGAGATGAAAATAAAGGCGGGAAGAGGAGAGGGGAAGAAGAGGAGAGTGGCGTCTATGGCCGAGGACGTGGCGGGCGGCTTTTACCGCCGGTTTTCCAGTCCAGTGTTCCCATGGAATTGAAGCACCTGCCTTGAAGACTTGGGAACTTGGGCGTGGTGGGGGGGCAGAAAACAGGAGGTGCCTGCGCGCAGCAGCAGGAATATGGAGAGCGAATGCGAAATCATGCAGTGCCATCAGGGGAAAGTAGAAAGTAGGTAAAAAAAAATCAGATGTGCACATGGCTTTTGTTTCGTTTGTAATTAAATCTTAAAGGGCGCTTCACCAGGTCACATGAAAAATTTTAGTCGATACTGGAAGTGTTCGCGTGCCCAATGAAGAGCTTTGTACCACAAGAACTTTTTAATTGGTTCATTACGAGCTGCGAAAGCATGATGCCGGTAGGTGAGCTTGAAACCTTTGCCACTCGCCAGCCGATTTCCTTCCCTGCCCTCTTCGGTATCAGAGAAACTCGGAGCCGGAAGATCACACGACGTTGACGCATCAACACGCCATGCGCACGCAAGATTACACCATGTGCACATGACATGCCCAAGCCAGGTCGTGCGCACAAGCGGTGTTGTATCTTTTTGGCGTTCTCTCTAGTGCACTGCCTGTTTCTGTGGGATGGAATCCGTCTATGAGTTTGGAGAGGCTGGCATGGATCCTGTATCCTTACCACGACACAACGTGTCGCACTGCTGGAACTGCTGTAAGGGACGACGCACCAAAAACATGCTAAGCGTTGTCAGGGCTGGCGCCGGCACGACGCTGGAACGGCGAGAACACGAACACAAAAGAAATATAGGCAGCTAAGTCTCGCATCGCTCTCGATTCGAAGAAAAAACTAAAGAAAAACGCGCGCACATTCCATTTGTATGTTTTAATATTTCTATTCACTTTCATTCTTCTATTCAAGCAACAGATTGCGCAAATTACAGATGTAGCCTCGAATAATTCTCGCAATTTCATGTACTACTGTGACATACACAGGACCATTCCTTGTTGAACTTCACCTCCTCCCCCACATTGGTGCGCGCGCCCGTGAGATAAAGGGCACGAGGCATTCATCCTGACATTTCACCTCCTTCCGGGGAGCGTAGCGTTGCAAATCTTGGCAGACGTGATCGTTAGCGCAGTGCATGCATTACACTTCTTTCTCGAAACGCTCAAACCTGGTAAGGGGCCCTTTATGGTGTGCACACAAAGAGGAGAAATTGACCCTGCGCTATTAGACCCGGCCAATACAAGGCTAACAGACCCTTCTGGCCTTTTAGCGGTCTGGCTATTGAATCCTGGGCTGCCCTTCCCAGCCATGCCGAAAAGAAGCAGACCCAGGAGCGTGTTTATTCGATGGTGGACACTTAACTTACCATTCTGAACAATAAAAGGAGAGACCGTGTTCTGGAAACCATGCCCGAAAAAGACCATTGCATGGCTATGTTAAATCATTAACGCCTTTGTACAATCATAAGATATAACATTTGTTTGCTTTCCTGTCGTAGACCAGGTCGCGCACGTCCTTATTCGAAAATTTGAGTTTTTGTAAAAATTTATTGTGCCTATATTTATGATTTTGGGGGCCTAAAACTGTGTTTTTCCTGCCTATTTTTGGCGCCTCAAACACGATTTTTAGTGCCTAAAAATCCGGCCTCTAGACATTACTTGCGAAAATTCGCGTATGAAATATTACATGAAGGATCACATAATGCAAATATTACTCAACACTTATGAATCGGGTCTCCCTCGATGGTCACATTCCGAGCGCAGCGCTCGCTCACACAGAAGAGCAACAGAAATAAAAAAGTACTGGTAGGCACGGTAATGAGAACACGTGCTATGTGACAAGTACTAGAAAATCATGCAAGCTAAAATATCAAGAATGAGAACAAATTAAGCAAACTATATTGTCATCTAATTTAACGAAGAGAAAGAGGATGGAAAACCTGGAAGGCTATACCATCTGATTTAGCGGCATTACGGCAATTCCGATTGCTCCCATAATACTGCTCTCTAGGTCTGTCGTATTTTTTGCCGTGTCAAGCTTCAGCGCACATAGAGGCTTAGGCATCGAAGGCCCATAGGAGATAAGAGTTCACTTAGCCATGTGTTTGCATGTTTCGAGCCTGTTAACCCTCTCCCCTCATTCGAGGTCCGTTCTAACTTTGGAACTGTGGGGGGCTTAGCAGAGCAAGGTCACTCTGGAAGTCCACGCCATTCTATTTTCTCGTCGGCGTTCACAAAGGAGAGAGACACATCAGGCACATAAGGCAGCACAAAGCGCTGCGGGATATTACACCGCCTGAACGTACCGTACTTACTCGAATGTAACATGAGTTCCCCCCTTTTTTATCAGATTTTCACTACCAATAGTCGACCTTCGCGTTACAATCGAATAGCTATATTTTCCTCCTGGACGCAATGATAAGTCAACCCTCGCGTTACAATCGTAGTTTCGCTCCAATCGAGTAAATACGGTATATACACTCTCGCTGTGAGCCTCCCTCCCCACCAAAACTTCTGGGGGTTTCATGGGCCCACATCGGAGGCGACGGGAGGCCACGGCGGCAGGCGACTCTCAAGCAGCCATATCGGTCCAAGGCCTTCCTGCCTCCCCTCTTACTCGGCGCATTCCCCTTTTTTTGCAGTGAGGCTTTCCCCCCTCTTTCCTCACTCCGGATTCCTTTTACAGCCACTCATATGTTCTCACAGCTTGAGTTCCCTACTTTCCCATTTCCGCTTGTCCTTCGGCGAACATGCTCCGCTGCCTTTTGTTCTCATTCCTTACGTTCTCGCCAGCGTTATTGCCTCTTTGTACCGTATGGCCTTTGTTTTTACGCTGCTCGCTGATGGTTCTTGCTTTCTGATCGTGTTCTCACTCTCTCTCTCCTACGCGTACTGGCGCTGCGTCGCAGAGCACAATATCTCTTGCTTGCAGTTCACTCTCCCTTATTTCTTTTACTTTTTTAACCGTGACGGTCCGTACCACGACTCGCTGGCGCTCTCTCACCGCAATACGCTGCTGAGGACCGTTTCTCCACGGCCACCGACAGACCACCCCTCGCGTTATTTCGCCGCGGTGTGTCTGTCTGCCTGTGAGTGGCCCTCCGTCCACTGCCAGTACAGTGGCTGCCGCGCTTAACGTCTATCGATGGCATCAGCGAAGGGGCCCGCGTTTTGAATGGCCTCGCGAAACAGCGTCATTCGGGGGGCGTCTTACTTATAGCGCCTAAATACTCGGTTGATTTAAACGTGGGAAAACGGGAGTGCTTGGAAGTGTGCAAGAAATTGCCATATTGGGATCACGTGATGAACTTGTGTACGTTAACGGGCGTCGAAGGCCCATAGAAAGAATACGTGAACAGGAAAGACAGATATCATATGAGTAGGGGTGTGCGAATATTCGAGTTTCGAATTCGAATCGAATAATACTTAATCGAATAATTTGATTCGACTTTCGAATAGCTAGTATTCAAAGTTTCGAATAATTCGACTGAACGAATATCCAAAGCGCGCAATTGCCAATGGTGCAACTTGGTTAGGGTGAGGTTGCCAAAACGAACACTTACGTCGTTGCAGAAGGTCTTCCGGTAAAAATTTCACCGATATACTAGGTTCAAATGTGAGCGCATGTTTATTTTAAAGGAGTATATGTCGTTTCCGCATGTCATGGCTCGAGTCGAAAAGGCCAGAGAACATTCTTTGAGACTGTCGAACTGCTATCGTCAAAAAATAACCAGCACTGAGCTCAGGCCTTGTAGTCAAAAGGTTGAAAAATACCTGAATGAGCTCCTGACCCCAAGAACGGATGATCCTTTGAAATAGTGGAAGGCGCATAGAGTTGCACTTTATCCAGGTATGACCAAAATTGCTTTGCGATACCTTCCCATCCCTGCTACTGAGGTGCGCAGTGAGCGCATGTTTTCGACTGCAGCAAACACCATAACATCACGGCGAGAAAGTTTGAAGCAATGTTATGTGGAACAGCTTGTGTTTCTGCATGACAATTTGTAATCTTTCGGTGGCAGTCACTAACCGCGTTATGTACTTGAGAACATGAGCAGGACTGTATTTCTTTGTTCTTTCTTTCAATTTAAAAAAAAAATCTTTGGTATTCGATATTCAAATCGATATTCTACATTTTTGGGCCACTATTCGGCACTATTCAATTCGAATTCGATTCGAGATGAAATTTCACTATTCGCACACCCCTACATATGAGTGTTTGTTCTGTCTACGCGTTCTTTCCGTGCCACTTCAGTGCTATTATACCTGCAAATGTCGCACCTCCAGCCCGGAAATCCAGGATACTAAAGCGCATTATAAAGGACAGCGGTTGCCTGTGTCACCTCATTCAATGCAGAGGAGGAGAGACTAAAAGATCAGAGTTGACGTGTCAACTCCAGGTTCAGTCCCAGGGGATGCGATATTGTTCTCGAATGCTTTTTTTTCAATCTATGCTACGAATTAGCAATGCAGCGCTTAATTTTATTTCACCAAGACTCTCTTTTTTTTATATAATTCGTGCAGAAGAACATTTACCGCAGTATACGTTTGCCAAATAAAACACGCTACCCTGAGTTTCGACTGCACAGTGCAATAATGCCTTGGCTACATTTCATTTCAACTTTCTGTGGAGGCTTAAACTTCAGTCGACATCATACTTAAGGTTTGAGCAAGTTTCGGGCTAGTTCGTAGCTCGTGATGTCCTCTTAGCGAAAAGAATATGTTCGACAGGCGACAAGAACAATGCGACATACACAAGCGTGAGTCAGTGGGTCTCCAGAAACTAAATGGGGCAATGAAACGTGAAGACCCACAGCGGGCTGCGTTGCGATGCCGCACCGCACAAAGAATTCGTTTAGCCTAAATCACAGGTACAAGTTGGAACACGCGCGCGATGCTAAGCGTCAGCCTCAGTCGAGGAGGCAAGCGCCAACCCCACGTATGCGTTGGGACGCGCCAGTAGGCGATGCTAAGCGTCAATGTCAGTCGAGGAGGCCGGATCTCGTGTTGACGCAGAACTCGAAGCGACGCCGAGTCTACACGCCATGCGCTGACGCGTGGTATTGCGCACGTGTGGTTAGGGCTTTACTACGAGCAGGAGCGACGCATCACAGGCACTGGAACGTCGCCCGGATGGAGCGAGAGTGCGCGCGTTGGCGCGCGAAAAGTGGTAAACTATGCTCAAGCAGGACTAATAATAATAATATCTGGGGTTTAACGTCCCAAAACCACGATATGATTATGAGAGACGCCGTAGTGTTGGGCTCCGGAAATTTCGACCACCTGGGGCTGTTTAACGTTCACCTAAATCTAAGTACACGGGCCTTAGACATTTTCGCCTAGGCCACAGGAAACTGGTAGATGTGCGAAGCTATCTCGACATGGAATTCGATCGTCCGAATCCACGTTGAGAGGCGGAATACGAATTGAACAAATAGCGCTTGTGTTTGTCACATTCATGTAGTCTCTTGTCATTTTCGTTTCTTGCGCTAAAGCGACATCACTGGACAAACCATAAGCATTTCGCTTTTCTTTTCTCTTAAGAAGCTTGAGGGCTACCACAGGGAACAGTGGCCGTATAGGCCCGTTGCACCCACCCGGAGCCTCCACCATGAAGCTGCCTCCCGGCGCTGGGGAGGCCGCGCGTACGCTAGATCGCCTGATATGGTGCCGAACTGATCATTTTTTTCATTCCTGTTTTATGGTGTTTGCACGCCGCGTCTACCAATACACTTCCCGTTACACGAAGTGCCTAAAACTGCACGTCCCTAGAGTAAAACCGTAAACACGGGTTGTGTGCTCGAGCCGACGTTTCGACAGGCGGACTTGTCTTCTTCAAGGCTAGAACCAGTTCTAGCCATGAAGAAGACAAGTTCACTTGTCCAAACGTCGGCTCGAGCACACAAGCCCTGTTTACCGATTTTTTCATCGCAAGCTTTCATCTTCCCCTGCACATCCCTAGAGTAATAGCTTTTCGTGAAGATGAAGCCTATTATGTACACCCGCACAGAAAAGTCTCCGAAATGTCGTCTCCACTGAAAATGCGAATCTCTGCTCTGTTAGTGCACGACGCTCTTAACCTAGCGGGTAGCTCTATAGCTCGCAGGCACTACTACAGGCTGGAACATTTATTTGGAGGCTATGTTGCCAGGCAAAGCGGGAATATAGCTTTGTCAGGAAATGCGCGTTCCGCATACTTTTTGGGGCGGGGGGTGCGTCTGCTGAAAGTTGTCACGAAGGTTGTAGCGAAACATCATAATTGATGTATTCCATTATCACAGACGGTTGGGTAGTTGCAGAATTACTTTCGTAGTTAGAAGCGAGCGCTGTGCCTGATATACAAAGCGTGAGCGGAGAGCACTCGATCTGCAGAAGCGTGCTAAGTTGGGACAGTTGGTAATGATTCAAGGTGCAAGTCCTCTTTTGTGTTCTCGTCTACTTTCTTTTTTAGATGTGAAGCATCTTATCGCGAAGCTTAATCCGGTGGTGGTGGTGGTGGTGGTGGTGTGCCGCGTGCCCACCCTTACTGCGCATGCGCAAACCCATTTAAAAAAAATAAAAATAAAAAACATACTCTCCCCCCTCTCTCTCCTCTAGGCATCCCTCCCCGCGGCAACCACACCCTCACTGCGCATGCGCCTCCCCTCCTCTCTCCCCTCTTACACTCCCCCCTCTCTCCTCTAGGCATCCCAGCCCGCGGCGTTTACACCCCCCACTGCGCATGCGCGTCCCCCCCCTCTCTCCCCTCTCCTACGCTCCCCCCCTCTCTCCTCTACGTATCCCTGCCCACGGCGTTCACACTCCCACTGCGCATGCGTGTCAACCCCCTCTCTCTCCTCTCCTACGCTCCCCCCCTCTCTCGCCTCGCGACGCCGACGCAGGCAGCGTCTGTTTCTTTCCATCTTTATTTCCTTCTTCCCTCACCCCTACAGACGCTGAGACGTGCTCCCATTTAGGGTAGCAGAAATTGCGTCTTTTCCTTTCCTCAACCTATCCTCCTCCTCCTCTTGGTTGAAAAAACCGACTGCTCGCGCTGCACAAAGGTTCACTGGCCACCCCGTATATATGGCAATGGATCTTGACCTCCAAGGTGGTGCCGGTGGGAGATTTCTCCTGTGCGTTGTTGAACAATAAAAATTCGCAGCGTGCGCGTTAACTAAAAGCGGAGTGCGGGTCTCTGTGTCCAATCGGAGTCTTCTGTCTCTCATTGCCCATTAGCAGCGATTGGCATGTTCCAGTAGGAAACACCGCTCCATCACTGCCGTGCTTTGCGCCTCCCCAGTTTTCTCTCCTGCGCAACGCTGCGATGAGCGCCAGCGTCAACGCCGCCGCCAGTGTAAGCGTTAGCGCCCGCTGCTTCACATCTACACATGGTTCCCTTTAGCAGGAGATGGTGTAATTTTTTTTTCACGCGACCTTTATGTGTGCTCTTCTATGTCAGCACTTCATAGCGCGACTGAGTAATGATAATAAACATAACCAATGTTTAGCGCAAAAACTTGAACGTGAGTATATGCGGATGAAATATATTTCTCACCATATAATTTGTTCTTTTTTTTTGTGCTCCAGACAACACAGTTCAACATGACGGTGTGATACCCTACAAGTTTGCACTGTGTTCTACAAATGATAATACTAATATCGGGGGTTTTACGTCCCAAAACAGCGATATGATTATGAAAGACTCCGTAAAGGAGGGCTCCGGAAATTGTGACTATCTGGATTTTTTTTTTAACGTGCACTGACATCGAAGTGTGCATGGGCCTCTACGGTTTCGCCTCCGTCGAAATGCGACCGCCGCGGCTGTGATCGATCCCTCGACCTTCGGGTCAGCAGCAGAGATCCATAACCAGTGCGTCCCGCTCAACGCAGGAACGGGTGCCTGAGATCTGCGCTTTAAAGTTGACAATTCGCTCAATTTCGTGCGCATATATGGTCAAACGGAGGCACCTAACTCGTCGTCACTGCCTCGAGCTATTGCACACTGAAGCAGTCTTTCGGACCACACTGCATCCATATGAAACCGCGAAAATTTTAACCTTACTCCATTCCTTTATAACTTTGTATAATGATGTTCTTCTGTAGTGATGGTGACGTTTGCTTTACTACGTTTTTATTCGCAGCTAGCATTTTTTCCTGTAGCCCGCTAAATAGCGGGGAACCCGTTACACATTTGTAAGTCATTATGTGCTCTTTGTTGATGCGGTGGCTGATGACGATGAATAGTTGTGGCTGAGCCCTTTTTATAGTTAGGAAGCATTAAACAACCCATCTGTTACGCAATTCGCATTGTGTGACACTTGGTTGTTATTGAACTCTCCTGTCAGGCTATATTACTTATGCTTAAGTCATTTATTCCTCGACATGACACCTGTATGAGATATTTTAACACGAATGTGTTTTATGCCGGGGTCCACCACGGCTCCTCTGACGTATTTCCGTCACGGATATGACGTTGTAAAATATAAACTAACATACTGAGATCAAAGAAAAAGTTCCGTCGCCAGGCGTCGAACCTACGCCCTCTCGCTCCGCAGCGCGCGGCGCGAAACCACTCGGCCACGGGAGCGTACGTACCTCAGTTTGCTAACGGCAAGCTATTTATATACACCATATAGAGTTGGCGGTCCTCAGAGCTCGTCGACTTGAGCGCTTTTCGTCAGACTAGCGAGATGGCGCGAAGGTGGCACGGAGTGCACGCTCTAAAGGTCGTCGCGCCTCTCGCGGCGATGAGCGGGGCGTGGTCGCTCGCGGGGCGTGGTCGCTCGTGCTCACGCGCTTAATTATCTCCTGATCGGTGCATTGGGGCGCTTTGTACGTCGTGCTTCCACCGCAAGTTTGCTTTGAAGTTACAGTGGATAAAGAGTGCACGAAGGTCGCTTCGCTCGCCGCAGCGGCCGCAGTTACGAAAGGAGCGCGCTGCTCACACACGAAGTAACCATTGTGGCAGTTGTTCGCGCTCGTCTTGTGTATGCTTGTGCGTTGGTTTCGTTCGTCTTTCTTTGTGTTATAGCTGCGTGCTTTAAGTGTCGCGCTGTGACAGTCCGCGCTCGTCCTGTGTAAGCTCATTTCGTGCGTCCTTTCTGCTTGAGGTGCGCGCTGCATGTTTCGAGCTGCTTGCCGCTCTTCGCGTCACATTAAAATTTCTAGCAGTAGCATTCATTTCTTCGGCCTTGTGGCGAAACAATGCGCAATAACCACTCAACTACTTCTGTGAATACACGTTTCACTTTCGTGTTATACCGATTCCTTTGACAGAGGGATCAGGCATGTTTTTTTTGCAAAGCCGTCTCAAGCACTGTCAAGGCTGTGAGTCAGAATACTCGACTGACATGCAGAGGGGGCCCGGGTTTAAATCCCATTCGATTCTTAATAATTTTTTTCTGAATTCGTTTTTATCTCATTTCGCGCGATAGCGGTTGCGGACACCGGCGGTCGCGGCGGTGGACAAATAGCTATGACGCCAAAATCAGCTATTGTTGGAATTTCGTAACCGCTTTCGTTGAAAAAACTCCAGGCCTGCTCGGATTGCGCAGCACAGACACAGAGAAAGCTGGAAGAGCGGCCTTTCTAGAGTCCGTTCTAAACTCTCTTGGGGCGACTACTGCAACTACAGTTGCAGGGAACCCACTGCATGCGCCCCTAATCATCGAAATTTTGCGAAGTGGTTGAAGTACCCACTACGGCCATAATTCATGCTAGCGAGGTACCCACCACTTGGTGGTGGTGGTGGTGGTGGCGGTTGTGATGTTGCAGCGGGCGGGGTTAGCCAGGCCTACATGGCCAGCACTTGTTCCGCCTGAGCATCTCCTGAATTGCAGAGGTCTGTCACCAAGTGTTGAACAGCCCAGTGTCTCGCAGGGATACCATCAAAATTCGTTGCACGCTTCTGCTCGTTGTCGCAGACCCTTCGGGGAAAATGGCATATTCAAATGTGGGGGTGCTATTATAACCTTTTGGCGAACTGCGGACAATCGCAGCTCTTTCCCCATCAAACTGCGGGCAAAGCCAAATAACATGTTCGCTGTCGCCGATGTCACCGCAGGAAGCACAAAACGGGCAAGCGCATGGCCCAGACTTGAATGACCAAGCCGGGGTGTATGCGGAGCCGATTCTTACGCGGTTAAACAGCGTCGCTTGTTCTCTAGAAAGTTCTCTAGACCGCCTGTAGACTGGATGTGCTCCCCCAAGTGTGCTCGTGATTCTGTGTATCTCTCCTTCCTTCTCTTCTTCTGTCTCTCTTTTCCTCCCTTTATCCCTTCCCCCAGTGCAGGGTAGCAAACCGGACGTGCGTCTGGTTAACCTCCTTGCCTTTCCTTGCATCTCTCTCTCTCGTGGATTACACATGCTTGGTGTGGAAACTTGTAAATCCCCCTGAAATGATTGCGCATCACATCTTTGTTGTTATAAGAACTATTAAGAGCTCTTACTTTTGGAACACATGTCTACGCTTCGCCTGCAATGGCTTCAGGCTTTTCGTTGCCTTCAATGACAACCTGGAATGGAATCCACTGAAACTTTACATTAAGTTTCCTGCCCATCAAGTGTTTAACGAGCCCAAGATATTGCCTTGTGAACTTTTTTTTGAGGTAGGCCGCGATGCAGTCGTTGTAGCACCGACTTAGAGTCCGTCAGTACTACTGCATTTTGTGCAGAAAAGGACCTGTAAGGGATTATGTTCATTTTCTTGATGATGTGGCTGATGACGATGCATAATTATGGCTCAGACCTTTGTAGGGGCTGGAAAGCTTTAAACCACCCATTCCTTGCACAATTCGCATTATCGGACGTCTGGTGTTATTTTGATCTTCTACCAAGCTATGTTACATCTGTTAACGCGATTCCTTTGACTGGCATGACGCCTGCTTAAGGTATTTTCGCACCAGAGCTTCAAGAATCGTTGTGGCTCTGTGATGAAGTACTTGACTGCCACGCAGAGGACCTGGCTTCAAATTCACTTCGCTACTGTTTTTTAATTCTGAATGTGCACGATAGCGGGTACGGACACCGGCGGCGGCGGTGGACAATTAAGCCACCAAATGTGCTCCTGTTGTGATATCACAACAGCTTTCCCTGTAAAAAACAAACGTTGTTATGAACTCCCTTTTTCCTTCTTTTTATTTCCTTGCTAGAGAGGGATCTGTGATTTCTACAGTAACAACTATGAGCAGAGAGGTGTGTGTGTTTCTTCGCATACACCCACCAACAAAATCTTAGGATGCGAGATTTTCGCAAGAGCAGAATTACCGCTTAGCCTACATGAAAAATACATAGCCTCTAGCTGTTTGCAGACCCCACACCATTATGGATAGGGGCGGAAGAGTGTAGAGCAGAAATTTTCATTCGCAGTGGAGCCGTTCTATTGCAATGCTTTGTAACACTGGGTCTCTAGACTCTCGCTCCCTTTCCTAATCAGGTTGACATAGCGGATCAACCCTCCAATCAATCAGCGCACGATGTTGCACCACGTCTTGACATGCAAACAGGCGGCGTTCTTGATTCTGCGGGTGTTCTATCGGCGCGGTTCGCTCCGCTACAAGAGGTCGATGATAAGATAAGCGATTCGCCACCGCATACGGGGGTGGGGTCGTTCACGTTCCCGTGCAAGCTGCGGGCAAGGCTAAGCGGTGCTCTCTTCAGCGCGTGCTTTTGCCCAGCAGTGACGTGCAAATTGTTCTCCGGGCTCTATTTGGATACGTCAGGCTGTTGTGCCACACACCGGAGTGATGAGAGGACGAAGACCCGACGACAGCGTAGGGGAAGGTGCGTGAACGACAAACATATTTATTTTTTTTTACATTTTGAGAAATAATCAATTTTCTCCCTTCATCTTAGACATTGGTTTAGACGTAGGTACGACCTGACCATTACCAGCGTATTCGTGAGGAATGATACTAATGAAATATGCGCTCGGTAAAGACGACACAGTCCACATTTCGCTTACGTTATGTCTCGCAATTTATCGCACAAACAAGGCCAAATGTAAACTTTTGTTGGCATTTGGGGAGAAATTTGCTACTTATACACTCAAGGGAAAACCACATTCATAAAACTCGCGGGGTTGCATATGCTGACTGACAACTGGTTTTTTTCTTTCACACATGTGGTTATAAACAGAAAAAAATAAAAACAGTTGTCCGTGAGCCCTCGTGTGTCCGTTTCTTCAGGTCCTCCGTCCGGGTCGCACAGCCCACATAGCAAAAAGATATTTTATTACCAACTTCATATTGAACAGCGCAAAAAACAAGACACAGAGAAGAGACTGCACGACACGAGCGCTGAAAAGTTATGAACAAAGTTAAAAATGGTCCAGCGAAACCACGGGATGACAAACGGGGAAAGGGTAACAATCTAGCGGTGATCCCGTATATTCATGGCATTTCTCACCGCATCAAAAAGATTGCCGACAAGTTCAATATTGACGTCCACTTTTCCGCTAAGAATAAGCTGAATAGCCTGTGTGCCAGGATTGATAATTTGTCCTCAGGTGCGAGTGAATCGTTTAGGAGTATGTGCACAGTTAAACACCGCATGCAGTTCGTCCCTTGCAAAAGCAATGTAGTGTACTCAATTCCGATGTCGTGCGGTAAAGTTTATGTGGGGGCAAACGGGGCGCTGCCTCAAATTCGCCTGCGCGAGCACCATAGCTCTCTTAAGGGTACGCCGTATTCACATTTGTCCGCCCACTGTGCCGCTTGTGGCTGCTCACCGGAGTTCTGCCGCACGACCACTGTTTTTGACCACAATGACGCCCGTATTAGAGAGATAGCTGAAGCTTTTGCTATCAGCAAAAATGGTGACACGTGTCAGCACGACATCGATTGCGTTGCTTGATTGCGAGGTGGCTTACTTGGAAAATACTTAAATTTTGCCGAATGCCTGCAATTCTCTTGTAATGTGCTTAGTGTGCGCGCGCATTTCTGTTTTTCCCTTCCTTTTTCTTCGTGCTTGAATAAAGCATTTAGTTGTCAGTCAGCGCTCGTGTCGTGCAGTCTCGTCTCTGTGTCTTGTTTTTTGCGCTGTTCAATATGAATCCCAACCAACTAGCCCAACTCTCCCTTTTGCTGCTGTTATTACCAACTCCCAGCTTAACGTTTTGATTCCTTCTGCATTTGCCTGAGACGACTCCAAAGCAAAAACCGCCTTCGTTTTCTTCCCAGTCGATGTATTGACCGAACGTGGTTTTGCGCTTCCTCCACGGTAGAAGGCATTGCAAACTTTCGCCATGTAAGCTTGTTTTGAACTGCCTCCATGATGGCCCTACCATTGACCAAGTGACGATGTCATTTGATAACTTCATCACTGAAGCACGTTGTGTGACGTCATTATGACGTCACAAATTTCGCGAGCTGTAACGTTATGAGGACGTCATATCGAGACGTCATCACAAGGTTTCTTTCTAGCGCACGTACACGAGAGGACTACGAAAAAAAAACTTACTAAAGATGTGCTACCAACAAGCCCGCAGCGCATCCCGTCGTCATCACAAGATTATTATTATTATTTTTTTGTAAACTGCTATAGCGGCTAGCTGGTACGAATGCATGGCTTCTTCGCGCTGCCAGGAACAACACGAAGTGACAACAGAAGAAGACACGCACTGGGTAGCGCGCATCACACTGTGTGTGTCTTTTTCTGTGGTCTAGTTCCTAGCAACGTCAAGAAGCCATGGCTTTTTTTGTGTACTTGTGGTGACGCACATGCTGACCTTCAACTTCCGTGTTTGATGAGGCGTCTTAGGCATTCACCGTAATATAGCGGCCTCTGCACCGGCGGCAGTACTAGAGTAAAGAATGCCTTAGATTCCGCGCCAAACTCGCGGTCCCCTAGACGATGCTGTCCTCAATGTACAATGTTATCGCAGACTTCGGCGGTGCTTCGAGATAGTGTTCACTTTCTGTGCAGCTTCCCGGTTTAGTTTTC
>JALIZH010029903.1:0-51412 GCA_030522465.1 Rhipicephalus appendiculatus
AAAGTCTCGCATCATTGGAGGGGGGGGGTTCATGTATGACGGCGACATATATATATATATATATATATATATATATATATATATATATATATATATATATATATATATATATATATATATATATATATATATATATATTGAATATTGTTGAATGCGCATTTGAAGAAAGAAGAGAACGAAGCGTGGGCACGAGAGGAGAGCTCGCGCTTTGTGTGCCGAAGGAACATTTGCCTAGCATCTTCAAGAAAAGCTCTTCAAGAAAAGTGCAGATGTCAAGGCGGAGAAGAAGGTGGACCGCACAGGCTACATTACTGCAGACGCCAAATGCCAAGACAGTGTCACAGCAGCGAATGAAGCAGCCGAGGCCAAGGTGGAGGCAGAAGGCAGTTTCTCACAAGGTAAACGCAGCCAAGACAAGAAAGTCAAGGAAAAGGTTCTCCAGAAAAATCTGCATGAGACCTTGGTGGAAGAGCCTTCAGTGTGTATTTTCATGCCTAGGAAGACTTCTCAGCGACAACGCATGCTCAGCAAGGTCAACGCGTTCAAAAGCACGAGCGTGGCACAAGCGTCGGAAGCATCGATGGAAAATCAGGTACAAGGAGATGCCCGAATGACACCACCAGGACTGACTTGGAACTCGTACGGACACTCGGAATAACTGTGGGTTAGTGTTCCTCAGCGTCATGTACCACTGTGGGGGCGCGGAGGATGTGGGAAATTGTGTGGAAGACGAGGAGTGGCAATCATCATTAAGATCTTAAGAATCAGTGTTGGAATAAAGAAGAGGTCAGCGGGTGGGCTTCACCATGGGGACGGCGGCTCGTTCTTTTCTCCACAATATCTATATATATAATTCGCTTCTTCAGTTTGGTCCCCTCATTACAATTATTCAACTATGGTCCCCTCATTACAATTATTCAACTAACATGCTAGAATCAATCCAGAATAGAGCCGCTAGATTCATCTCTCAAAACTACGATCACAGCGCAAGCATAACACAAATTAAAAAGAACTTACCACTTTTCCCTTTGAGCCGCCGTCGTGACATAACCCTCCTTTCACTGTTTCATAAATACATGTACGAAGCAAGGCCATTACTAGCAGGGTTGCCGTTGGGTGGACATGAAAAGGCGCCAGAACTCACGCCATATGTAGCGAAAGTAGCCATGTCATTTGATATTATCGTCGAATTTCTAGCCAAATAGAACAGAAGCGTATTATCAACAGAGTATTTACTATTGACTAATAAATAAAACCAATTTTGAATACGTAAAACCACAAGTTTAAAAAAGAGCCATGGCGCCAACTGGAAATTTTCGTCGCCAACGGGGTCCAAAAGTAGCCAATTTGGCGCAAAGTAGCCACCACCGGCAACCCTGATTACCAGTAACATTGAAAATATCTGCATTCACGTCTAAAAGATTGCATAATCATCTTTCCTTCACACGCATCTACGGTAAAACAGACATCTTCAACTCATCTGCCCTCCCAAGAGTCATCCGCATGTGGAACGACCTTCCAGATGACAGCGTAGTTGAACATCACAATGGCGTTGACTCGGGCTAGTTGGTTAATCATGATCATAAAAATAAAAATAGCAGCGAAAAAAACGACGGACTAACACACAGAGGCAAACGAGCGCTGACTTCCAACTGCTTTATTTTGAAGAGACACAGAATTTATAGCGCTGACACACCACAAGAAACATGATCACTACATGCGCAGAAACTCCTTCTCTTTATCAAGGAGAGCTATCGACGGAGTGCTAACGCACTGATCATTCAACTTGTCAATCAAGTCTGCTTCTATAATCTCGCGCGTGATCTGCTCCCGGTTTTTAGACACGACACTCGACTTGGCATACAACGGAACACACCCGCAGCGAGAACAATGATGAGCTAGGTGACCTTGCTTATATTTTTCTACATTATACTTGTGTTCAGCTAATCTTGTATTAAGGCACCTGCCCGTCTGTCCTATGTACACTTTGCCGCACGATAGGGGTACACGATACACAACGTTTACTGTACACTGGACAAACTTAATCTTGTGCTCGACAGTACATGCTGCAACTGTTTTGCGGTTCGGATCAGTGATCCTGCAAATCTTGGACAACTTGTCAGGTGCTGAAAACGCAACACGAACATTAGCTCGCTGAGCCATTTTTTTCAGATTATGGGAAAGAGTATGCAAATACGGAACTACTGCAGTTTTTTGCTTTTCTGCAGATGCCCTGCAAGTCGATTGCTGCGACCTGTGCTCATTTCTGAGTAACCCCTCAAGTACAGAGGTTAACAAAAACTTGGGGAACCCCGCGTCTGTTAGGCGAAGGGCTTGCCTGTTAAGGTTCTCTGTCATTGCGTGAGAACATGATTTTTTGAGCGCATTAGTAAAACATAGCTTAGGCTATGCTTCGCTTGACGAGTTTCGAATGCGCGGAGTCATACTGAAGCAGTGGTTTGTTTGCGCGCGGTTCATACGCTCAGCAAAAAAGCTTTGCACTAGGTTTTAACTTGACAAACTGGCCAAGTCAATTGACGGTTGCAAATGAGGCCATTTACAGGTATTTTTCAGTGCGAAAACGCACAAGCCTGACTGCCCCTTAAGGGTAATTGTTTCGGAGAAACAAACCTGGCAAGAACATATCGCGCGGTTCTTGCAAGACAAGCTGAGATGCCTTGTGATTGAAGATCCCTTCTTGGTTAAAAATTCAGAAGCGGTTGTCGAAGCGCCTAAGCAGACACGATAAAACCAAACTCACTGCTATCTCGGTAGACGTGAAAGATCTGTACTATTCCTTGCCGCAAGACTTTAATTTTGAAATGTGTTGAAGATAGCATTGACCAGGTTGGCACCGTTCATTTTCAGAACACCACTGGGCTTTCTGTCAGCAATTTCTTAGAGCTACTCGCTTTTTACCTGCACGCGACGTACGTAAGTTGGGAGGGTTGCCTTTATATTCCAGAAGCAAGGAGTATGCATTGGGTCCTGTCTTGCACCCATACTTAGCGACATAGTTTTAGCGTCACTGGACAAGCAGATTTCTCTGCGCGTAAAGTGCACTAATGTGGTTGATGTTTTTAGATTTGTAGACGATTATTTGATTTTATTTTACGTCTGTGCTTCCAGGAAGGCCGACGTAGCACAGGTTCTGACTATCTTTTCAGGAGATTCTGCATCCACTGGAGATCACGTACGAAACGGTAGCAGACAACACTATCAGATTTCTAGACCTGAAACTAACATTTACTGACGAACACACGTGTTGGATATATGAACCGCGCGCAAACAAACCACTGCTTCAGTATGACTCCGCGCATTCGAAACTCGTCAAGCGAAGCATAGCTAAGCTATGTTTTACTAATGCGCTCAAAAAATCATGTTCTCACGCAATGACAGAGAACCTTAACAGGCAAGCCCTTCGCCTAACAGACGCGGGGTTCCCCAAGTTTTTGTTAACCTCTGTACTTGAGGGGTTACTCAGAAATGAGCACAGGTCGCAGCAATCGACTTGCAGGGCATCTGCAGAAAAGCAAAAAACTGCAAGTAGTTCCGTATTTGCATAACTCTTTCCCATAATCTGAAAAAAAATGGCTCAGCGAGCTAATGTTCGTGTTGCGTTTTCAGCACCTGACAAGTTGTCCAAGATTTGCAGGATCACTGATCCGAACCGCAAAAACAGTTGCAGCATGTACTGTCGAGCACAAGATTAAGTTTGTCCAGTGTACAGTAAACGTTGTGTATCGTGTACCCCTATCGTGCGGCAAAGTGTACATAGGACAGACGGGCAGGTGCCTTAATACAAGATTAGCTGAACACAAGTATAATGTAGAAAAATATAAGCAAGGTCACCTAGCTCATCATTGTTCTCGCTGCGGGTGTGTTCCGTTGTATGCCAAGTCGAGTGTCGTGTCTAAAAACCGGGAGCAGATCACGCGCGAGATTATAGAAGCAGACTTGATTGACAAGTTGAATGATCAGTGCGTTAGCACTCCGTCGATAGCTCTCCTTGATAAAGAGAAGGAGTTTCTGCGCATGTAGTGATCATGTTTCTTGTGGTGTGTCAGCGCTGTAAATTCTGTGTCTCTTCAAAATAAAGCAGTTGGAAGTCAGCGCTCGTTTGCCTCTGTGTGTTAGTCCGTCGTTTTTTGCGCTGTTATTTTTATTTTTATTTTTATGATCGTAGTTGAACACAATAGAGAAAAATTTCGCCACCGCCTCAACACACATTTTCATGACTAACTGTTTGATTTATTCACAGCAGGTTTGGCATTTATGCATTTAATGATTCGGTTCTTTCTCGTTTAATTTCTTCTTCTCTCTTTTTCTTTTTTTTCCTTTTCCTTTTTTTTAGTCATTATTAGTAGGTTTGAATACTAACATGCGCTTCATTTCGATGTGCAATATTGAGAAATGTCTTCGCTTTTATGACTTGTATAACTCAATGCATCTTTAGAAATTTTGTTTACTTCTTGTAAGCGGTTGTATATTCACAATCTCACACGTTTCATCACCTGCGTTTAGTTCCCGTTGTATTTTCTTTATCATCGTCACTGTTATGTATTGTATAACTTTCGATAATTTTTTTCTTATTTTGTTATTGTTTGTATTTAAGTTGTGCATGTATATAATTTATTTGATGCCCCCCCCTTACACAATGCCCTGTTGGGCCTGTAAGGTCTGTTGAATAAATAAATAAATAAATATGCGCGTGTGTCTGTGAAGACGACTGTCTCTACAAATATATTAGTTATAATTTCTCCGTACACATCACTACTGCCATAAAAAACAACACAAGCGCTTTTCAAATGGGGCAGCAGTGCTACAGTTGACCTGCCAAGGGGCGGGGGGGGGGGGGGGCGAGCCCCACCTCAAAAAATGAAAGAGGGGCCGGGCCCCCCCCTGACTTTAAGCCCTGGATAAGGGACAGCGACACCGCAGCTTAACCGGAGGCTTACGTCACCGACGGTGGCTGTAAACCCAAGCTGCCAAGATCGGAAGTTATCATTCCTTCCCTAACCGTTCGAGCGCAGCGTCGGTATGCTCGCACCGCTGCTGCTACTACTCTAATAAACAGTCGTTATGTTTTATGTTGCGATGCGTCATTTCGTCGACACGACATCCCACACATATATCAAGCTTGCTATCCTTGAGAAAAGGTTATTGGAAATTCCGGCTACCTGACCAAGCAGCTAACGGAACTTCAGTTCGGCGGGATATGTGATGCGGGAGCACCGCACGTCACTGAAGCCTGAATCATTGAAGGGCTTGTTATTTCTACACAAATTGTAACCTGTGTATATGGCGACTGTCATGAGTCGTTTGATTATGTTTCAATTTTGTATGTTCACTAAAAGACCACATTATCGGAAAACACTATCTTGTCTCCGCAGCAAACCTTCATAATGTCGGGCCGCGCCTGGGATTTTCCTGAACGTCGGGCCGGGCGGGCTCGCCGCCCTTCAGCATGGGTCTCGGGTGGGCCTTCGACGCAGTCAGAGGGCCCGGGACGGGCTCGGGCCCGGCCCGTGCACACCTCTAGTGCAGGCGTATCAGTGGGCGAGAAATTTCACTGAAGTGGGTGATGTGCCGACACTAAATATTCACAGCGCCGAGAAAACACTGGAACTGTTTAGGGCGTAATGGTGTCGCCAGCCGCAGGTGCGTCCAAGTTGCTTTGCTTCGGAGTGACTGCTCCATTTGAAACCCTGTTACCCACCCCCGCCCCCCCCCCCCACCCCTAATTTTGGTGGAGCTTAAGGCAAATTGACATTCATTCAATTTTAACTTAGCGCGTTCGATTTTAAAAGCTTTTCAAACATCATCTACGTGCTTTAGATGATCTGGGAACGTGTCAGAATAGACAACAAAGGTCATAAAAGTAATTCATGACGTGCGTCAAGCGGTGTTTTGTCAATATAGACTTGTCAGCTTGTTCGAGTGGCTGAGGCGTTCTGGAGGCCAAAGGCATGACAAGCCACACGTAGTGACCGGTAAGTGTGACAAATGCCGTTTTTTAGAATGTCTTCAGGATGCATCTTCACGTGCCAGTAACCCGACGTTATGTCTCACGTCGAGAAGTACGTGGATGTCCCGGGAGAGTCAAGAACGTCGCCGATGCGAGGGATGGGTTGATAGTCGGGCACCGTCACTGCGCTTAGCTTACAGATGATGTAGAAACGCTTTCACCCTCTACCGTTCTCTCGGCCAGGAGTGCCGATGCAGCGTATGGTGACGTAGACTGTCGTATCACGCCTTACATGAAGGCGTCTGTACACTTCAATGCTGTCGTCTTCTGAGCATCCATGGGCGCCCTGCGGATGGGAAAGTTGTTGCGTCAGAGGTATTCGATGCGTTTCGCTAGTGATGCCCGCAGTGTTTCTCTGTGATTTGGAAAAAAATGTTTTCGTACTTATGGACAAGCTGCTTCGAAGCCAACGGCTGAGTTTCATTGAATGCACTAAATAGCAAACTTCAACACCCTGCAAAGAAGCGCCACGTTAGCTGTGGCGTGGTTTTGTGTACGATGATGGAGGATGTTATTCTCTTGGCGTAGAGTCAGGGTGTCAATGTCCACAGGCCGGTTAAAGAGAGAGGCACTGTCCAGGTGAAGAAGTAAGTTGCTCTTCATACCTTGTGGAACATGTGATTGAATATACATGAGATTTTTCCTATCTGTATAATTAAATTGACGCGACCCAATATTTTGGTAAGTGATGTCACTTGTTGAACTTAGATGCATGAATTCCTCATCATTAGAAAGTGAAGAGCCACCAGCGCTGCTTCGTTGATAAGGAAATCGTAGCTCCAGTACCAATAGTACACTCTTAAAAAAAACTAAACTTGGCAGAAAGCTTTTAACCACGAGCAAACAGCTAGTAACAGCAGGTGTTACTAACCTTCTTGTGCCGTTACTAACTTTGTACGGCCTTTTTACTAACTACGATAGCAGACACTTAAAAAACCGCCAGGCCTGCGCGGAAAGCGCGGCAGTCACAGCGAAAGCTGGGAGAGCGGCCTTTCTAGAGCCTTTTAACACTCTTGGGGCAACTACTACAAGCGCACTTGCATGGTACCCACTACGCCATAAATCATCATAATTTTTGTGTAGTGGGGAAGCGTCTACTATGTCCATTATTCGTCATTCTTCGGAAAAGCGCGGTACCCGCTACACTCTTGTAACGCATTATGTGCACTTTGTTGATGCTGTGGCTGACGACGATGA
Source organism: Rhipicephalus appendiculatus (assembly GCA_030522465.1). NCBI lineage: Eukaryota > Metazoa > Arthropoda > Arachnida > Ixodida > Ixodidae > Rhipicephalus > Rhipicephalus appendiculatus. Next base: position 7,226 of record JALIZH010029903.1, read on the forward strand.
AGAATTTTGCCTGAGGCTTTTGTAATGGGTTGGAGCATTGAACGCCCCACTCGTTACGCAATTCACATTGTGTGACGCGTGGTTCTTAGTTTACTGCTCTAAAACGCTTTACAACACGCGTTAACGCGATTCCTTACCCGACATGAAGCCTGCATAGGGTCAGTTTGCACCGTAGTTTAAAGCAGCGGCGTAGCTGAGAATTCCTCCTCCGACCACGCTAGCGTTCGGACGCGGAATGCAGGGCTCCGTAGGAGCAGTTTCAACGGCCCTTCAGGGCCGTGGTTCCAGGCATGGTATACCTTCTTCGCCGGATTATGATGTTATCTTGCCACAACTGCCTTCAGGACGAACAACAAGTGAATACGGTCTTCTTACACGCGGACGTCAAAGTGAGGCCATACAGGATTGAAGATTTTCGTGACACTCTGGTTCGTTTGTCGCTTCTCCAAGAGGTTGACGCCTTGGGGGCTTACCAAATGAATCACGTGTGGGCCGTCACTTTCAAGAGCTCCGAAGGATTGAAGAAAATGCTAAGTGCGACAGACGTGAAGGTGAAAGGGGAGCGGTGCCTTGTCATCGATCCGAAACAACCAAGAACTGCGAATCAAGCTCTACTGGCTTCTGCATAATGTTCCCAGATGAAGATGTCAAGGTTGCACTGCTACCGTTTGGCAAAGTGACTGATATATCAAGGGAACGATGGCGCATTCCAGGGTGTACAGACAAAGGATCTACCACCAGGTGCGTCGGACTGAAACTCAATGCTGGCATCACGGCCGAAGAGCTGCCTCACCAGCTACGCATAGCCGGTGATCTGGCACTCGTCGTGGTACCTGGAAGAGCGCCTTTGTGCCTCCGCTGTCATCGTACTGGTCATATCAGGAGCGTGTGCCGGGTTCCGCGTTGCAACACCTGCCGCCGCTTCGGCCATGATGAGACGCAGTGCACAAAACGTACGCGTCTGTCGCTGACCCAGTGGAGACCGACACCTTTTCTGAACACACCATGGACGAAGTTGACGCAAAAGAAGCAGCTGGGGAGAAAACCGAGCTTACGCACGAGAAGGTAGTGACCCCTGCACCGTTAGCAACGCCAGATGGCGTTGACGGGATGAGCCCAAAAAAGAAGCCAACGAAACAAGGAGCGTCCGCTGTGGTCAGCGCCGACGCGGCTCCGACGCCTGTGCCTGAGACAAAGCCAGCAAGCAACGCAGCGCCAGCAACGCCCGTCGAAAGCCACGAAGAGGCGATGGAATTCGCTACTGGCAGTACTGTTGCGAAGAGAGCTCGCGAAGAAACCACCGGCGAGGGACCAAGCACAGGAGCTACTGGCAGTGGGGAACCACCACCGAAGACATCAGTCTTGCGGCGCAGCTCGATTCGGCCAAGGCCGAACGCGCTGACGGAACGCAAGTCGACGACAGAACAACCACCCTCGGAACGCCCCTACCAGCCATGGCAGGGTCGTCCAGGGAGTACCGACTTACTGGAATGCTATACGCTGTTACGAGGTAGGCACAATGTGATCCGCTTGCTAAAAAAAAAAAAAACATTAATAATGATGGCAGCAAATCTTGAAGTTGCATTACGCGTAGCCACAATTAACGTTCGAGGACTTTCTTCGAGGCGGCGACAGTACCAGCTAAGCCGTCTCTTCTTGGAGAATGAGCTAGATGTGGTGGCGGTTCAAGAAACTAAGGTTGGAACCCAAGAGCAAACGGATCGCATGGTGAAGCCTTTTAGAACACGTTACAATGCTTGTGTATGTCATGCTAGTGGAACGCCCGGTGGTTGTATCATTTTTGTTAATAATTCGAGAGGCATAACAGTAGAAGCTGTAATCGTGAGTGAATCTGGACGTTTTGTAGTTTGGGATTTTTCGTTTTCAAGTGTTAAATGGCGTGCTATATGTGTGTACGCACCGAATAGACAAAACGAACGTTCCGAATTTTTTGACGCCATTAATAACTATATGGAAACTGAGAGACTTTTAATTGTATTGGGTGACTTCAATTGTGTTTGTCGATCCGAAGATAGGAGGTCACAAACACCAGTAAGAGATCAGAGTGCATTGTTGCTGGATGGCATTGTTAAGAAGCGGCAATTAGAAGATGTGGGAGAAGTTTTTTCCAGTGATAGCTGTCCCGTTTTCACTCATTACCAACGGGGCTCTATGGCGAGACTTGACCGTGTGTACGTTTCAGCTACGCTTATTCCATTATGTAGAAATTATGGCGTGACACACGTCTCTTTTAGTGACCATATATGGTCACTAAAAGAGACGTGTGTCACGCCATAATTTCCATGTATCCCATAACTGGGATACATGGAAGCTCAATGATAAACTACTTACGGATGAAGTGTTTCTTACAAAAGTAGCTCAAAGCTTTGATAAAGTTCTTGAAGGAGAACATATAAGTGCTATTGCAAGGTGGGAGGATTTTAAAACTGAAATTAAATTAAGCGCTATCGAGAGATCAAGCGTCTTACGGCATAGTAAAGAGCAGAAAGAAAACTATTTACGGTCTGAGCTAGACCTACTGCTTCGAATTGAGAGCGATAAGCCCGGGCATTTCAGCAACGAAATAAGAAACTTGAAAACGCAACTAGAAATGATTGATGCAGAGAAATATCAAGGTGCTGTTGTACGCGCGCGAGCTGAGAAATTGTGGTTCGGAGAAGCGCCTACGAAGCGTGTGCTAGGTGATGAGAAAAGATATGCTACTCGGAACGAAATAAAAGAAATCCGATATCAAGAAGAAGTTACGCGGGATCAAAAAGAAATTGGAAAGCCTTTGTTGAATATTATCGAACCTTGATAGGGCAGAGAGTTCAAGTTGAGGGAGGATTCGACGAAACATTTTTGACTTCAATGCCAGTTTTAGATGATACGGATAAAGAAAGACTCGAGGCTCCCATTTCAATATTAGAAATAGAGAAGGCTATAGAGAAGCTCAGTTCGGGCAAATCACCGGGGCCAGATGGAATAGGGGCAGCCTTTTATAAAACATTTAAGAGTGAAGTGGCCGTACTCTTACACTCTGTTTTAGCTGAAGCTTACGATCGCAAATACATGCCTTTATCTTTTCGTAAAAGTCACATTATTTTAATCCCGAAATTCGATGACCCCCCTCAAACTTCTATCAGTCAAATCATATCGGCCAATCAGTCTCACAAATGTTGACTATAAAATCTATATGAAGGTATTAGCTAGAAGGTTACAAACTGTTATTGGCCGTCTAGTCGACAATCACCAAACCTGCGGTGTAAAAGGTCGCACAATACTAACAAACATAAATGTTGCGCGAAGTGTTCTTGTATGTACCGACGCGTGTGAAGGACACGTTGCAATGCTTCAGTTGGACTTGGAGAAAGCTTTCGACCGGGTAAATCACGATATACTTTTTGCCATTCTTGACCATGTGAATGTCGGTAGTATAATACTTGAAGGGGTTAAAATGGCCTATTCAGAGTCGTCAGCAAACATTATCATTAACAAACGGGTCACTCAAAGCATTAAAGTCCTGTCGTCAACACGTCAGGACTGTCCACTGTCCCCTTTATTATTCGCCTTGTACCTTGAACCCTTTTGTTTACGCATTCTCAGGAATGAAAATATACACGGCTATACCTACCTTTTCTACTGAAGTAAAAGTTCTCGCCTATGCTGACGACATCGCGGTATTCTGTGTAGACAAAGAAAGTGTTGAAGAAGTAGTTAAAGTGGCGAAATTATATTGTGTACAGACAGGTAGCGCAATAAATTGGAATAAGTGTTTAGGCTTCTGGCATGGTAACTGGGAAACGAAGCCAGAAGTTTTTCAAAACATTCAGTGGACTTCTACTCCAGGACAGTATTTGGGCGTCCCACTGGGGCACTATCGTGACACGAATGAATATTGGAAAGCGGAAACAGAACGTGTTCGTGCCCAAACAAGGAAGTGGGGTGGACATGACCTGTCCATATTTGCTCGTGCAACAGTATGCAACTTATTTCTTGTTGCAAAATTGTTTTACGTCCTCCAAGTGTTGTGCATGTCGCGTGTAAACGTGCAAAAGTTGCACAGGGTTTTCGCGGTTTACGTGTGGGGTTCAACTTGGGAACGAACAAGACGTACAAATCTCTTTCGATCGGTCAAAAGTGGTGGTCTAGGCTTATGCCATTTATTCCTTAAACAAATCGTGAGCAGGTTTGTATTTCTTAGAGATCAAACCAACGACTTCCTTAGAGTAATTATACAAACAAGACTGCGCGAATCTCTACCCGGTTTTATAGTATCAACTAATGCTATGCCTAGACCACGAGTTCGGGGTTTTCTCCATGAAGTTGTGTCTTCTTTTGACATCCTGTGTGCACAGGTTTTCATTAGAATATTTAAGCGTAGTTAGACATAAAAAATTATATAAAGATCTTTTAGAGGTTATGTTACCTGTACCATTGTATTGAGCAGTCTATGAAGTTGGATCCGAAGGGAATGTCCTCAAGAGAGTAAAGAAGATGCCGGTAAGAGGGTCAACAAAGTCATTTTTCTTTCAACTTCATAGCAACACACTTCCTGTCAAGCCTTGGCTAGAGCAAAAAGGACTCTTCGGGCCCTGGAGTATAAATTGTATATTATGCAACAAACCAGAAACGATAGAGCACATATTTTTAGACTGCTGGGATGCCGCATTTTTATGGGACATTCTACAAAGGACTTTAAAGAAAGACTTACCGATTACTCCCTATGGTATTCGCTTCCTTCCTACAGATACAGCCCCCTATGACATGGTTATGTTGATGTGCATGCACAGCCATATGGAAAACGAGAATGGCGGTACAAAATGCTGACCCAGAGGCTCGTTCTGCTAGAGAGTATTTTATTGAATATGCTGTATATATAAGAGAACTGTATCGCGTTCAGGAAGAACCACCAATATGGATGTCAATGTTAGATGACCTGGTTGCATTGACGCAGCTTTAAATCTTCGACAGTTTGCCTTCCTTTATAGTACCCCGAATGTTATGCCTGTTTCTTTTAATTTTGTGTGTGTGTACCTTGTGTGTTGAATATTTATGTTTGTGACATGACATTGTAAATTATAGGTAATGAAAAAAAAAGTGGCGTAGCTGAGTGGTAGAGTGCTGGGCTGCCACGCCGAAGACCCGGGTTCGATTCCCATTGTGTCATCGGTGTTTTTTTTATTTAATTAGTTTTTTTTTATTTCGTGCGATATTGGTTACGGACACCGGCGGCGGCGGCGGCGGCGGCGGCGGACAACTACGGCGCAGGAACGACCCTTGTTGTGATCTCATAACAGCTACCTTTTGCGTGCCGTTACTAACTTTTTGCCGTGCACCCGTTTAACGAACTTGCTATACAAACCTTATGTAGGTTATTATATTTAGTAGCGCGGAGGTCCATTCAAGTTCATTAAGGCAATATTAGTAAGCTCAGTGCCCCCCATATTGGGTCTTGTATATTAGGCCATGTTGAGGCGGTATTACGCAAAATAGACATAACATATTGCTTGTCTTAATATTGCCACGCGCGTTTCTTTAACTGTATTCGGTTTGCTCCCACAAAGACTATCAGCAGTATCCGGCGCAGACCACGCCTTATTGTTCCAGAAGCTTCTAGGTTGTAGTAAATCGTTTTGTTAAGATTGCACGCAAGACGGTAACACTCAAGGATTATTCCAGAGCTTGCGTGACGACTAGTGATAAGGCTAGAATGTTCGACGCGTGATTTATAAAAGCCGGCGCGTTCCAACAATGTTTAGTTGATCGACGGCCGACGCTCTGTTGGGCGCTATCAGTGCCAGCGTGTATTGTTGTAATCTTACTTTCCGTTTACCGGCCACAAGTTCGGCCTAATAAACAGTTTAATCTTGGACACGTCGCCTGCTACCTTCGTCGACGTCACACCCACGTGACAATTTGTTTGAACTAAAGTCCTATGCTACGTTACCTCGCACACCGAATAAAAGTTGTACGCTATATAAATATAGGTGTATAACACAACCCATTTATACTAAAGCGTAGCTACTCACGGGCACCAGCTGAGTTTCCCTGAGGTAGGGCTTTAAATACTCCTGGAACCATTTCTGAATTGTACGGGTCACGTAGACTTGTCGTTGTGTATGTGTGCTGTTCTCGTTCATGACATTATGTGCATAATTACCCAATCATATGTCACAATGTTGATGCTCGCGAATTTGAACATTGTAAAAACGGGTCATGTGTTAGGCGAGATGATCGCGGTCACTACATCCTTTTTAACGCGACAGCGTTGAAGAGCTCGTTTCGCAGAAATTCCGGCGTTGGCGTTGGCGTCGGTGTCGGCGTTAGTGCCGGCGTCGGCGTCGTTGGTTGTGAGCAAAAAATGATCATCTTGTCCGTGACCAAAAAATTGAGAAAGATGCAAATAAAATAAATAATAAAAATTTTCGGGTCAGAATGAGGATCGAACCCAGGTCGTCTGCGTGGCAAGCTGGTGTTCTACCACGCAGCCACGCTTCTGCTTGGGAACACACATAAAATAACTTCCTCTGCTTGGAATTACTGTGAAAATAACTTTCATGCTTTACAAACACACGCGTTCCTATATACAGGCGTCACAATACAACATGTCATATCGCAGTAATATTGCGTGGTACAAGCGTACATTGTCAGCGGGCGTCAGAACATGTGAATATCATAACGACATTGGGGTTCAAAGCCGCGTACCCATTACAGAAGGCACACACGTTACTGCGCGTACTCCCTTAAGACCACGTAGTGGGTGTATAGCAAGTTCGAAAACATTTTCCGCATTTCCCGTGCATAATTGCTCGTGGTTTAAAGCATGCTACCCATTACACAGTATGCACTAATGATTGAAGTACGCACTAGGGACAGGATATCGCTGTCGCGTTCAACTCTTAAAGGCGAAGCTTAAGGGCTTTTTTATTATTTTTTTTTGCGTAGTAACCGTCACAACTTATGTTTTAGCAACGAGAAGAGTAGTAACCGCTACTAACTGCGTTTGTAACGGCGAGGGTAGTAATGGTTACTAAACTCCCCGTTACTAACTGCACTTACTAACCGGGCAGTAACATATGTAACAAGTAGTTTGTAAACCGAAGTTAGTAAGTACTACAACCTTTTTTTTTTAATAGTGTATCGCTGACAGGGTACCCGTTAATGAGTGCATCAAATCGAATTAACCGAGCTTTGGGCCACACTCCTCGTTTCCATGGTTTAGAGAGCGAGAGGAAATGTTTGCGCGTCGTGGGAATTCATTGTGCCAGAGCATCTGCCAGGGTAGCCAGGGCAAGCCATCCATTGCGTATTGCCTGCATTTGGACGTGGGTGTACGCACCGGCGTATTAGGTGGACGTTGATGGGCGCTGCCTCTTGCTGCGTTGGTCTCCGTGTTTGTCCCTGGTAGAACGCGCTGTACTTTAACTCTGCATAGTTAACTCTACAAGAAGCTCAGCTGAAATCTAAGTCGCTGGTGTAGACGGGTTAGCCATATCTGCGGGAAAGCCATCGATGACCCGTGATATAAGGTGATCGTCCTGCAGGTCGGAAAGTCGTCCGAGATACATTTTTAGGAGCTTGTATCGGCAAGCTTTTTAAGCTTGCGCCTTGTCCGGCGGCGATGGCGGTGGCGTGTACACTGCTCCGCTCACTGCGCATGCGCGTCCCCTCCCTCTCTCCACTAGGCATCCCTACCCGCGGCGTCCACACTCCCACTGCGCATGCGCATCCCCCCCCTCTATCTCCTCTCCTACTCCCCCCCCTCTCGCCTCGCGACGCCGACGCAGGCAGCGTCTGCTAGCGAGTTTCTTGGTTGAAAAAACCGACTGCTCGCGCTGCACAACCGTTCACTGGCCACCCCGTATATATGGCACTGGATCTTGACCTGCAAGGTGGTGCCGGTGGGAGATTTCTCCTGTGCGTTGTTGAACAATAAAAATTGGCAGCGTGTTCGTTAACTAAAAGTGGACTGCGGGTCTCTGTGTCCAGTCGGAGTCTTCTGTCTCTCATTGCCCATTAGCAGCGATTGGCATGTTCCAGTAGGAAACACCGGTCCATCACTGCGTGCTTTGCGCCTCCCCAGGTTTCTCTCCTGCGCAACGCTGCGATGAGCGCCAGCGTCAACGCCGCCGCCAGTGTAAGCGTTAGCGCCCGCTGCTTCGCATCTACACATGGTTCCCTTTAGCGGGAGATGGTGTAATTTTCTCTTCGCCGGGAGCTCAGGCAGTGAAAATTTCGTTACCGCTCGGCCGCATGAACATCGCACAGCAGCGCGGCGGGCTCGCAACGAACAGCAGCTGGGGCTCACGGCCCGAGCGCCGCATCTAATGTGTATATAACAACGTTGTCCACGTCTATATATGATTGTAGGAAATGTGTACGGAGGATTCGCGGGTTACCCGATCATCTCCGAGCAAGCTCCTCCAACATCATTCACTTTGTGGATATGGCGTGATTTTTTTTTATTGCTAGTCCTTCAGGGACTGGCCTCAGCCGACAATGAATACATTGGCGAAAAGGATCTGCGACGGGCACCGTCGGAAAGCCTCACCTTCAATGCAGTCGGAAAGGTGGCACAGCTTGCCTCGCTCCGTCCCTGCAGAGACCGCAGCGTCCTGTGTTCCCACTTCGGGATGTAGGTGATTTTCTTGGTTGTTGCCAGGACACACGGGCACGGGAGATCCTGTCAACTAGTGCAACGCCGAAGACAAACACACACACACACACACACACACACACACACACACACACACACACACACACACACACACACACACACACACACATATATATACATATATATACCGGACACATATACATATATGTCTCCGGCGTGCGCTCGCTACAACTTGCACTGTCACGCGCGCCAAAATGGCTGGCAAAGGGCCGAGAAACCACCGTCAACTTATTGCCTAACCGCTGCAACGCAGCCGGGGAATTGCGGCAGCAGCTGATTTCGTTCGCTCAAACCACGGCTGAGAGCAGCACGGTCGCGGCGCGCGAATGCGCTAGTCACGTGTTTTTTTTTTTAAAGACGATAGTCTTTCTTGGGATACTTAAACGGAGAAATTTTGGTCTGTCTGTCTGTTTCTCTGTTTGTCAGCACGTCACACGATTCAGCCACCCGGCCAAAGTTTAACCACTTTCTGAGCGCCCAGCCATCTTGCACAAGTATTCTTTGTTCATACTTGTGAACATTGTCGATCAAAAAGCAAATGTTATGCATGTCTGAGGAGCAACGTCAATAAATAAGTAGTCTCTGGTATGTTTCTTTATAAGAAAATACATAGATACGTAATTATGAAGACCCCAGCGTTTCTTAGGCATGGCTCAAAAAGCGACGCTATGCACGAAAAAGCCCTCGGCCGACGATATGTTGCTGCTGGGTTCTGCACAAGGTGATGTTTCTCGACAGCACTGCCAGATGGCGTCCATGTCTCACGCAGCGCCTCTTCTATTTTATCAAGGCCAGCCAGATGCGGCCGATTCAACATAGAGAAAGCGCTGTCTGAGGCAAGGCAAAACAGTGTAGTACGGCCAGCAGAAGACTATCGTCTTTCGACGACATTTGCGGCGAAGCACGCAGATACGCGGCCAATTTTTTTTATTTCGCGGGCTTTCTTTGCAGCTAGGAAAAAACGGTACGCGTGAGGCTTTCTTTATCGCAAATAATGCAATGGGGGCTTCTGAAGATGCTCTCGACCCATTTCCTGCCTAAAGTCAATATTTATTAATTTAGTTAAATAGTCCTAATTAACGAGAAGACACAATCACAAGAGAGAGCACGGGACATGCGTGCTATTTCTGTCCCGTGTCCTCCCTTGTGACTGTTTTTTTCGCGCCTTATAATCAATTATGAACGTACACCAACTCGCCCAAAAAATATTCTCTGAAGGGACCTCAAATCGAGAAGCCACGTTCTTAACGAATGAGCCACTCTGTGCACATGCGGAATGACAACAGGGCGCTTTCTGCATCTATCTATCTATCTATCTATCTATCTATCTATCTATCTATCTATCTATCTATCTATCTATCTATCTATCTATCTATCTATCTATCTATCTATCTATCTATCTATCTATCTATCTATCTATCTATCTATCTATCTATCTATCTATCTATCTATCTATCTATCTATCTATCTATCTATCTATCTATCTATCTATCTATCTATCTATCTATCTATCTATCTATCTATCTATCTATCTAACATCTCTCTCTTTGCAGAATGGATGGGATATTAGCAAGAGGAGTGGCATGCACTTAGAAGCACCTGGAGAACTATTAGATGGGGTCGAGTGTGTACTTGTGTTCTACTACAAGACAAACGGCAAGAAGTAAGTACCCATAATACGACACAGTTGCGATATACATTGCAAAAATTTGAAGGCTTATGGAAATAGTAATTGCGAAGGATTATTTAAAGCGGGCCGAAGTAGGGCTCTAGAAGTTCCGGTTCTACAGCCCCATGCATCAGTACACCATCACTTCACCTTCTGAGAGGGAATATTCATATCTTACTTAACAGTTTTATGCATAATCAGACACGTGTTGTCGGGCATGAGCACTGATCTCGCACCCTGTATAAAAACGGCCGGAGCACCTTCAATAACTTCGGTTGAAAGTCGGCGCTCTTTCCTGTTCATGTTGTTTCTTCCTACCGTTGTCGCGCTGTAACTACGATATAACTACGATGAAACAACTCGCCCAAATCAAGCTTTTGTTGCGGTAGAACCAGTCTCAGAATGGATATATACTTCCAAGGAAATTTTCAATAGAGCAGCGAGGCGACCTACTGGTGAAAATCCGTCGCCTGAATTAGTGAGCTAGCGCTGAGAGGGAAAGTACAGGAATTCAGAGTTTCGCTTCAGAATAGATACGCAGCTCTAACCGAGGAAACCGACCTTAGCATTGACGCAATGAATGATAATCTGACTAGTATCAGTAAGGAATGCGCAAAGGAAGTCGGGGGGTACAGTCATAGGCGTGCGCAGGGTTACCGTTCAGGGGGGTGGGGGCGAAGGTTCGTCGCAGCGCCCCCCCCTTTTTTATTAAGTCAATGTATGGGACAAACTTTCCACCCCCCACCCCCCCTCTTAGGTTCTTAGGTGACTTGGGGGGCGGCCGCCCCCTCTGCCCCGCTCGTGCGCACGCCTATGGGTACAGTCATTAGACAGGACACTGACAAGCTATCCCAGCAAGGCCGACAGCTGGGCTAGTTGGTATGGTTCCATATTATTTAAAGCAGCGTAACCGACAGGACATGATGAGGACAAGAAGTGGACACAACACGCGAGTAAGCGTTTGTTGTGTCCACTTATTGTCATCATCTTGCCCTATAGGTTACGCTGCTTTACGGAATAATATGGAAGCTATGCCAGGAGACGAAAAACCTCATTAAGAAACATCAAACCATAAAAGCCTCAAATGTAACAGACAAAATAGAGCTGGCGGAGCTTTCGAAGTTAATAAATAGGCGTAAGGTAGCTGACATAAGAAGGTATGATATGGAGAGAATTGAGCATGCTCTAAAGAACGGAAGAATCCTCAAAGCCGCGAAGACAAGACTGTGTATAGGCAAAAAATTAGATGTATGCATGAAGGGACAAGGAATGCTAAAGTCACTACCAACATATATAAGATCGTTGACGTAGCGGAAGAGTTCTACAGAGATCTGTACAGCAGCCGAGACAATCAGGATGATAACGTAAGAAGCAGTAATAGTCTTATTTAAACTAACTAGCCCCGCAACATGTTTTGTTAAAGCAGTAATAGCCCAGAGGAATTGGACATCCCACCAGTAACGACAGTGGAAGTAAAGAAAGCCCTAGAGGGAGTGCAAAGAGGCAAAGTCCACTGGTGAGGAACAGGTGACATCAGACCTCTTGAAAGACGGTGGAGAGATTGTGTTAGCAGAACTGGCCACCCTCTATACGAAGTGTCTCTGGACGGGGAGGTTACCAGAATCTTGGGAGAATGCCAATATTATCTTAATCCATAAGAAAGGGGACGTTAAAGACTTGAAAAATTACAGGCCGATCAGCTTACTGTCCGTTTTCTACAAGCTATTTACAAAAATGATCGCTAATAGAATTACGACGGCATTACAGTTCAATCAACCAAAGGACCAATCAGGATTTCGTACAGGCTACTCAACAATAGAGCATATTCATACTATCAATCAGGTGATAAAGAAATGCGCAGTATACAACCTACCCCTATACATAGCCTTCATAGATTACGATAATGCATTTGATTCGGTGGATATATCAGCAGTCACACAGGCACTACGGCATCAGGGCACCAACGAAGCCTATATAAACATACTGGAAGCAATCTGCAGCGGATCCACAGCCACCATAGTCCTCCATAAAGAAAGCTACAGAATCATAATATAGAAGGGCGTAAGGCAGGGAGACACGATCTCTCCAATGCTATTCACCGCGTGTTTACAGAAGGTTTTCAGAGCCCTTGATTGAGAAGAGTTAGGGGATAAGAGTTAATGGAGAGTGGATCGAAAGGTGGGCTAGTTGGTAATTCATCTTTTTTGTAACGCTCGTGCTCGTGTTGTGTGATCCTTTCTGCGTCCGTTGTCTGTGCCCGCGCTTCCGGTTCAGTGAACAAAAAAGAAAAATTAATGGAGAGTACCTTAGTAACCTGCGATTCGCTGATGACATTGCATTGATGAGCAACTCGGGGGACGAGTTACAACTCATGATTATTGAACTGGACACGGAAAGCAGAAGAGTAGGTCTGAAAATTAATATGCATAAAACTAAAGTAATGTGCAACACTGTCGGCGGCAGAGAACAGCGCTTTGCGATAGGTAGTGAGACACTGGAAGTTGTAAAGGAATACGTCTACTTAGGACAAATAGTAACCGCGGAGCCGAAACATGGGAGTGAAATAACTAGAAGAATAAGGATGGGGTAGAGCACATCCGACAAGCATTCCAAAATCATGAATGGTAGTTTACCACTATCCCTGAAGAGGAAGGTACATGCCATATTTTTCAGCAGTCATTGTCATTGGGTGAGGTACCGGATGACTGGAAAGTGGGCAAGATTGTCCCAGTCCCGAAAAAAGGTCCACCGTCTTCATACCGCAGTTACCGCCCTATCTCACTAACCAGTGTTTGTTCTAAACTAATGGAACACACTCACATACAGTTAAGTTTTTGTTATCGGTTAACTTTTTCACTCCTAATCAACATGGATTTCACAAAGGTTTCTCTTATGACACACAACTAACGTTGTTCGTTAATGACATTAGCTCTAACCTTGATCTAAACATTCCAGTTGACGCTTTGTTTTTAGACGAGAAAAATAGCGCTGAATGAACGGGGACACAAGAAGAAGACACACAAAACATTTCGAGAAGGCGTTTGATAAGGTGCCACATCAGCGACTACTTTTCAAACTTTCTCGTTTGAACCTTAATCCTTTTGTTTTGGACTGGATTGGTGGTTTTTTGACTAATCAGTAGCAGTTTGTTCCTTCTAACAATCATTCTTCAAGCAGGAGCCCTGTTCGGTCTGGAGTACCCCAAGCAACCGTCTTGGGACCACTCCTTTTTCTAATATATATTAATGTTGAGGCGGGTAGCGCAAAGACACGGACAAAAGCGAGGAATGAATACACGGGACAAGCGCTGACTTCAAACTAAAGTTTATTCTCTGAATCCTCGCCTATTTATCAAAAATCACAACACCACATTATCACCATGAAAAGAACGTCTGATCATAGGTCGGCAAACTCACTCATGAGTCGACTCACTCAGACTCACTCAGACTCAGATCCAGCCGTGAGTCTGAGTCTGAGTGAGTCCGGGTGAGTAATATTTTGGTGAGTTTGAGCACGAGTGAGTCCGGTTGAGAAAAATATTAGTGAGTCTGAGTAGAGAGGTAGAGAGGAATAGTTTCGCGGTTATACCGTACATCCACGGGTTTTCTCATCGCGTAAAAAAGGTGGCATCACGTCATGACGTTGACATTGTTTTCACCGCGAAAAACAAGGTGGGCGCCATTTGTCCAAAGCTGCAGAGGCGCATGTGCAGCAGGGAAGACCACAGAACGGCGTTATGCACCGTTAGGCACGGTATGGGGTTCGTTTCTTGCACCCGTAATATTGTGTACTGCATTCCTTTTTCATGCGGACGTAAATATATTGGTCAGACGGGCAGATGTTTGAACATCAGGCTCAGAGAGCATTTCAGCTCTCTCAAAGGTTCGCCATACTCTCATCTCGCGATGCACTGTCGGCAGTGCGGTTGTGATCCACTTTTTTCTGACACGGCGGTGATGTACCGGAACTGGAACAAGCTGTCCAGAGAGATCGTAGAAGCGTTTTTAATTCTCAAGAACAGTTCCGTATGTGTCAGCCAGGCTTCACTGAGCCTACACCCGTGTGAGATAGCCTTCCTTTCGGCCAACCTGGCTTCTACGCTTGGCGCGTGAAAGGAAGTCTCGAGTCTGAGCATGCGTGTTTCATTGTGATGTTTTTGAGTGTATCAGTGATTGACTGCGCGGTTTCCGCGTTTAATTTTAGTTATCATTTTAGTTATAAGAGCTGATCAAGTTGTGTCGGCGTCATGACGTTCATAGCGGTATCAGACGTTCTTTTCATGGTGATAATGTGGTGTTGTGATTTTTGATAAATAGGCGAGGATTCAGAGAATAAACTTTAGTTTGAAGTCAGCGCTTGTCCCGTGTATTCATTCCTCGCTTTTGTCCGTGTGTCTTTGCGCTACCCGCCTTAACATGAATTCCCACAAACTAGCCCAGTTATCCGTTCTCGTGAGTATATTAATGATCTCCCCGCCAACATCTAATCTAACATACGCTGTTCGCAGACGACTGCGTCGTTTGTCGCCCTATTCATAGCGATCATGACTCCCGATCAGTTCAAGAGGACCTGGATAAGATCACTGCTTGGTGTAGTGAATGGCTTATGTCGCTAAACACTACTAAAACACTCCTAGTTTCTTTTACCAACAGAAGGAATCGCCCTCCACCCCAGTACGTCCTGTGCAACGCTGCGATTTCTCCTGTCAATTCATGCACGTACCTCGGCGTCACTGTCTCCGGCGATCTTTCTTGGTCCTCTCACATCACGAGCATCATTAACGTAACTAACCGCACATTAGGATACTTTCGAAGGCACTTGCGTCTTGCTCCCCCCATCGGTCAAACTGTTAGCTTATCAAACATGTGTCCGGCCCAAGTTGGAATACGCATGCTCCGCCTGGGACCCACATCAAACTAACCTCACTAAAGCGCTTGAAGCAGTACAAAACCACGCAGCTCGCTACGTCTATTCAGATTATTCTTTCCACAGCAGTGTCACAAAACTAAAATCCGAAGCACATCTGGAAAACTTGGAGCTAAGACGCCTTAGATCTAGGTTGTGCCTTTTTCCCAGGTTTTATCATTCCTCTCCTAGCACTTCGTTAATCTTGCCTGCACATCGTCCGTCCGACCGCACGAATCACACGAAGGCTGTGTACCCACCACCGTCCACAGACCGCAGCGCAACTACGCTCCTTCTTTGTAAACACAGCAAGAGACTGGAACGCACTATCCAGGAATGCTGTGCTCCAATCCGACCCGCAAGCCTTCAAGTTGTTCATCGAATCATTGTCACTGCATAACTGCCCATCCCTCATGTAAAACCCCAAGCTGGGGTATTTGAGGTATTATTAAATAAAAATAAATAAATAAATATAACAGCTGCATCTTGCCGGTAGTTACCTACGGAGCAGAAACCTGGAGGCTCACAAAGAGGGTTCAACTTAAATTGAGGATGACGCAGCGAGCGATGGAAAGGAAAATGATAGGTGTAACCTTAAGAGTCAGGAAGAGAGCAGAGTGGGTCAGGGAACAAACGGGGGTTAAGGGTATCATAGTTGAAATCAAGAAAGAAAAATGCACATGGGCCGGGCACGTAGCACGTCGGCACGATAACGGCTGGTCATTAAGGGTAACTGACTGTATTCCCAGAGAAGGCAAGTGCGCGAGGGGGGAGACAGAAAGTTAGGTGGGCAGATGAGATTAAGAAGTTTGCAGGTATAACGTGGTAGCAGAAAGCACAGGACCTGGTTGATTGGCGGAACATGGGAGAGGCCTTTGCCCTGCAGTGAGCGTAGTCAGGCTGATTATGATGACGATGATGATTTACCGCATTAGAATGGAAAGTTGGGCAAGTTGGAAAGCTTTCATGATATATGCAGCGCTAAAAACGACAGTGTTTTCCCGTTTCGGTTTTTCGAAATAAATCTTTCAGTTGCGAGACAGCGCTCGTCCTGTGCACTATTGTTCCTTCGTCTTCATTTTTAGCGCTCCATATATCATGAATTACCCCATATCGGGTATGAAAAGGGAGCCGCCCGGTGACCTAACAGCAGGTCGCTATGAGCGGGTCATGGTAGGCCTTGAGGCGCTCCACGTTGACAATGTCGCGCACACGGCGCGTATGTCCGAAGATGGTTGGATGGGTTCTATCAAGTAGTTAACCAGGGATCTGCGTTCAACGGCATGGTTAGGGCCTGCGACGTGGTTCGCGAATGAACAATAGTAAAATGAAGACAACGAAGTCACCAGAACGCCCTCGAGACACCGGATGATAAACCATGTGAAGAAAAAAACATGGCTGATCCCTCTGTCGTAGGAATCGGTATAACGCGAAAGTGAAACGTGTCTTCACAGAGGTAGTTGAGCGTTTATTGTGCATTGTTTCGCCATAAGGGCGAACGAATGAATGCTACAGCAACAAATTGTAATGCCACGCGAAGAACGGCAAGCAGCTCGAAACTTGCAGTGCGCTACCTCAAGCAAAAAGGACGTACGAAATTAGCATACACGGGAATAGCGCCGACTGTCGCAACTCGGCGCTTAACGCGAAGAAAGACGGAGGAAACGAACGCACAAGTATACACCGGACGAGCTCGAACAACTGTCACAATTGTTACTTATGGCGAATTCCATTGGGAGAACAGGAGTAGGGGCGCCGTGCAGTGAGGAGTGGGGGGCAGAGCACTGAGAGCAGCGTCGCTCGATCTGCCACTGGAATGCGGCACGCTTTCGCAGAGCAGGTGCGAGAGGGTAAAAAGGCGAGTGAGGAGAAATTTTACGCATCCCAGCATTGCCGTCATTGCCACCGTACACGAAGAAGTGAAATGTAAACAAGCAAGGAGGATCGTCGGGAGGATATGACGTTAACAAGCCACGTTCCCTGCGTTCTCCGCTCACTCCGCTTTTCAAGGGGGGAGCAGACAGGACTGCTCTTCGCTGCTCCCGGCGCAGCAAAAGCGCTCTCGCTCTACCATTGGATGACGGTGCTCCTACTCCTGTTCGACCACTGAAACACGCTGGCTCTGAAGAGAGCACTTTCAGCGTGCTTTTGAGTGCTCCTGCTCTCCCAATGGAATTCGCCATTAGTTTGTGATCAGCGCGCTCCTTTCGTAAGCGCGGCCGCTGCGGCGAGCAAAGGGATCTTCGTGCACTCTCTAACCGCTGTAACTTCAAAGAAAGCTTGCGGCGGAAGCACAAGACGTACAAAGCGACCCTGTCACGATAAAAGCGTGCGCGTACGAGCGACCACGCCCTGTAGAGGCGCGCGCGCTTCGCAACGAGAGAGGCGACGACCTTTAGAGCGCGCCCTCCGCGCCACCTCCGCGCCATCTCGATGGTAATGACGAAAACGCGCTGAAGTTGCCGAGCTCTGAGGACTGCCAACGATAAATGGTGCAGATAAATAGCTCGCCGTTAGCAACCTTGAGAATGTATGCTTTGTGGCGTAGTGGTTTTTTCCGCGCGCTGCGGAGCGAGGGGGTCGTAGGTTCGACGCCCGGCGAAGGAACTTTTTCTTCTAGTTTTTTTTCCTTTGCAATCTGTTAGTTTATTTATTACAGTGTAATATCCGTGACGGAAATACGTCAGTGGAGCCGTGGTGGACCCCGGCATAAATACGAGCGACGCGAGAACGCCTCGTGGCGCGAGGATCGGAAGAAAAAAATTGAGGGACACTTTGTAAATTCCAAAGTGTGTTCGGCGAAAACCTGTGGTCATTCCACTCACTATGCCATGTCTTTTTTTTTTACACTCCCAGTAGAATGGCACACAAACGGAATGTGTGGGTGTTTTCCTTTTTTTTTATTTTTACCGCGAATCGCAGCGAGATGCGAGACTAATCTGCCTCATTTTCCATTGCTTTAGTGTTCTCGCGCTTTGCGCATCGTGCAGAACGCCATCCGCATTAGAGCGCTCATGAGGCTCATTTATCCTCCCGCCTGAGGGAGACACGCTACAACTGGCGCCGTGCCAGGGGACCGGACACCGGTCGCCGGTCACCGCGAGTATGAGACGTTAAAGGTTTTCGCCTTAAAGTTAAATGAAGCGCAGGAGCAGCAGGAGGAGGGAGAAGAAAAGGAACGGCGGAAGAAGCAGCCATGCCGACGTGCAATCCTATCTCCTACTGATGCCTGATATCCTTGATCCTGTGTTTCTGGCGGCTGGCGCAAGTCCTAGGGCAGTCGAACACTGCACCGGCTCCAGTTGTCTTGCGGTGCACCAAAGGTTCCTGTTCGTGACACGCCGTGCCTCCCCAAAGGTGTCTCAGTCAACGGTCGAGAACAACGTCAAACAACTTCGTTGCATCGCTTCAGGGAGGCTCTTGAGTTCTGCAACCGGTGCTAACGGTGATGTGAGCTCCTTGACTTCTTACCTTTCTTATGTACGAACTGAGGACTGTATAGACCAATCTTTTCGTTATATTGACTATGTATAACGCGAGTTGTTTGTTATTTTATTAAATATCTGCATGTGCGTGTGCTACAGAGAACGCTTGCTCCGTCCTTCTTATTTCTTAAGTATGACGCGCTGCGGGGAATACAATACACCGTGACTGGGCCCTCGTATTCGGGTAGCAGTTTTGAAGAGAGGCCAGTTGCAGTGTTAGGGACCGAGAGCCATACGAGAGCTCCAGGGAGGAACGTGGGCGCAGAAGTGGTGGTGTCACCACGAATGTTTTTCTGCCGTTGTTGTTCATGCGTAGTAACGGTCTTCGCAATCCCGCGACACCCTTCAGCAAGTCTGGCTGTGGCGGAAATGGGCGTCTGCCGTACAATAAGAAGGGCGAAAAACCAATAGTTCTTTGAAGGGTGGTATTGTGGGCAGAGGTCACGAAGGGTTGAATGTCATCCGAATTTCTGTGATCAGCGGCGACGTACATTGAGCGCATGTCGCCGAGCATGTGCCCATTGTATTGGCAGTTGAGGTATGCAAGAAGGCCTTGGAGTGTGACTCCACTCTTCTGGAAAGAACGCCTGTCGACGTAACAGACCTGGTGAGGCTACTACACTTCTGTCTGTCCAACACGTACTTTGTTTTTAAGGGCGAATTTTACAGACAAGTCCATGGCACACCCACGAGGGCTTCAATCTCGGCCGTTCCCGCCAATTTAACAATGGATTCTGTGGAATGCCAAGCGCTCTCATTCTTCACTCCAGCCCCAAATATTTTCCTTCGTTACGTAGATGACTCGTTTTGTATAATCAAGAAAGAAGATTTGGATCCGTTTGCGAACCGTCTACGTTGAACTGACAAATCCATTCATTTTACCATGGAAGATAATAATGGAGAGTTTCCATTTCTCGATGTACTGGTGAAACGTGACGGTGTTGGGCTTTCTTTTGCTGTATTTAGATAGAGCACGCCGAGAAGGACCTGACTTCCAGATTGTATCTGGAATCCCTGACAATACAAACAAGAAAAAATCATGCCTTATCCACGAAGTGAATGATGATGAGAGGGCGAAGCTCGATCGTTTTCATCCATGGCAGAAAGAGAATGTGTGGTCTGGAACGCGCTTATACTCATGGTCATCAGCGTCATCGCCATCGTTATCACGTGTAGTGGGTACATTCCACTATACTGGAAAAGCTTATACTTCATCGTTATCACGTGTAGTGGGTACATTCCACTATACTGCGTCATCGTCATCTTTATCACGTGGAGTGGGTACATTCCACTATACGTGGCTATCTACCTACTACTACTACTACTACTACAGAGGAAGGACAGACCCACACCCTTAGGAGCTTCGCCCCTAAAAGCACGCTCAAGAGCACCAACGGTCATGTGCCCCCCCCGCATATGCAAGATGTTTAGGTCAAGTGCTTTAGACTATTTAAATGCATAGCTTCCTTCCTTCGCTTTTATTGTGAACAAGGCTCCCGTTCTGGGTGCCGAAACGTGTATGCATGTTTATTCTCTTGTGGTCGGCGTCCTCGTCTTTTTTATTAAATTATTCTTCCCGACTAGACGGGAGTCCGTGGATACCTTGATTTCATCTACAAAGTTATCTATTCGACTGGACCTGTATCTTGCATTTGCCTCTATTCAGAATTCATAAGGTGTAGCGCACCGTGATAGGGACAGAGAAGAGGGACATAACGCACTCTGTCTTCTCTGTCCCTGTTATGATGCGCTACACCTTATGAATTATGAACCCCAACCAACTAGCCCGGCAACGTGCCTTAGCAAATCTCTATTCAGAGCCTGCGGATTTGAAAAGATGTGATGGCGCAAGTTGGTAATGGTGTTATATATTGCGTGCACGTGTCTAGGTCATTTCAGGATGGCTATCATGTCTTCTTGTGTCCTGTGAATGAGATGGTTTGTTGAGTGTGCGAGTATTTTCCTGCTGATTGTCACTGGCACTTGGCAGAAGGTCGCCATCAACATTGTCAGTCCCATGGAAAGAGCTCCGCACGATTGCAGGTTCGCTATCACCCTCGTAGGCCACTTCTCTAAGTAGCTGGAAGTACAGTTCTGCAGCGAGGTGTCGACGCGTACAGTTACAAGCTTTCTGCTATCACTATTTTCTCGAGAGGGCTACCCCGACGAGATTGTGTGCGGCAACGGCTCCCAGTTTTGTTCCCAAGAGTTCAGCCAGTTCATGAAGGATCGAGCCATTCGCCTCTCGCACTACCAAAGGCGAATGAACTTATAGAACCATTCAACCATGTCTTTAAGAACTTCGTACAGACAGCTATGCTGGGACATGGACCACTTCGCCCAGTGGTCATCGAGTACCCTCGCATCTACCGGTGCACACCAAACGCGAAAGCAGGAATCACCCCGACTCGGCTGCCGCAGAGAAAGCTGCCGAGAAAACGCCTGAACGTCGCCGGGCACTCTTCGTCTTCTTTATTCACAGACCCAGCCACCGAGCTCAGTCTGCTACGTCGTCGGGTGAAGCTAATGCAAGAGAGAAGCAAGAAGCGAACAGATTTTCGTCGAGCCGCAAAGACGACCAACCTAGCATTTGGTGACTTCGTTCGGGTGAAGAAACGCTCTCTTAGCTGCAAGGAAGACCTCTCGTTTGGCAGTCCCTGCGATATTCTGTAGCAGCGTGGACAGTCCACTGTCCGCCTCGATGATGGTAATACCTGGAATGCATCCAAGCTCGCTAAAGTACCATCGGGTCCCCATACTCTGCGTCCAGAGAAGACTTAAAACACGCGAGAGGCTAGCACACCTAAGTCCCCATCACCGGAGAACCCTGAGCTACCAGCTGCTCGTGAGGCATCTTAAGCAGCGGCTGCATTTCGGCCTGTTCCTGTGGCCACCCATGCTGCTCTCAACTCAGCGACGCCTGAGCCACAAGCAGGTGCGCCTCTTCCAGCTGTGGTGGCCGTCGAAGCTGCTTCAGACCAGGACCTCCCAAAACCGCAACCAAGTCCGGCTCCTGTTCGCGTCCAACCACCGAGGACAAGACACCCTCAAAAACGCTACGGCGACTATGTGTGACAACTAGTTAGAGGTGTACACGGGCTCTGGGTAGCCCGAGCCCGGCCTGGCCCGCGGGCTGGGCTCGGGTAGGCCGACATCTCATCTCGGGCCCGGGCCAGGCTCGGGCCAACTTAGTTTTTTTTTATCGGGCCAGCAGGGCCAAGTGCAAACCCCGTATCAAGCCCAAAATATAGACGCTGTGCCGGGATATTTTTTCCTGCACGTAGCAATGAACACGCAAGATGAGCTTTGTGATTATCTATCCCTGTCATGCATCTGAGTTACAAAACTTCTGGAAGAACAAGCAGTCTAAATATCCCAAGCTCGCTATGCCTGAAAAAAAAAAGATATTGGCAATTCCGGCTTCCAGTGCGAGCAGCGAACGGAACTTCAGAGCGGTGGAAGATGCGATGCAGGAACGCCGCACTTCACTGAAGCCCGAATCATTAGACAGCCTCTTATTTTGACATGTCATCTAGTAATCTATAGTGCTGGGTGAGATCGTTGTAAGTGACGAGGGGGGTCGCGCTCGCTCTCCCATCCTGCCGACAGGGACTCCGGGCTCGCACGGTGGGTTAGGTCTCGTGCGGCCTCATGTGCCGTCTCGTTGAGGTTGGGTAGCCGCCTCTCCAATGGTCCCATGTGTGCCGGGAACCAATTGATGTAGTGCGGGGTGAGTTGTCGAGAACCAAGTATTCTGCCGGCGATCGGGGATATGCTCCCTGTTCCGAAGGACAGGATTGCCCTCTTCGAGTCGCAGTAGACCAAGTTTTTATCGTCTTCCAGGAGTGCAAGGCTGATGGCCGCCTGCTCGGCTACCTCAGGACTATCCATTAGCCAATAGAACCATGCCGCTACCGCACAAAGCACTCAATAAAGCACAAGAAGTCACGTACAGGCGAGTTCAGACGGGCACATACCCATGCTCGGCCTTCCTGCACAAAGTCTTCCCGGACGCGCACCCTCACAATGTGTGTCAATTTCGTGAAGATACAGCTAGCCTTGCTCACATGCTCTGGGGTTGCCCCCCGGGCACCGGGGCCCAGGACCACCAAGGAAGAGTGGGACCGAGCTCTACGTAGCTCGGATCTTCAAGCACAGCTTTGGGCTCTAATAGGGCCCGCGACGCGGCGGAGGGGCAAGGTCTCTGTGTCCCGACGTGGGAGCGGCCCGCTGCGCGCTAAGCGCGCGCACCGAAGGACATCAATAAAGTTATTCATCCATCCATCCATCCATCCATCCATCCATCTAGTGATATGTGTATATATTGCCACGCGCTATTCTTATTTTCACTTTCGTTGTATTCAGTTTTCGCCCACAAAGACCATCAGCAAAGCTCAGCTCAAACCACACCTTATTGTTCTAGAACATTGCCACGCGCTATTCTTATTTTCACTTTCGTTGTATTCAGTTTTCGCCCACAAAGACCATCAGCAAAGCTCAGCTCAAACCACACCTTATTGTTCTAGAACATTGCCACGCGCTATTCTTATTTTCACTTTTGTTGTATTCAGTTTTCGCCCACAAAGACCGTCAGCAAAGCTCAGCTCAAACCGCGCCTTATTGTTCTAGAACCTTCGCGATTATTGTAGATCGTTTTGTTAAGATTGCGCGCAAGACGCGAACACTCGAGATTATTCCTGAGCTTGCGCGATGACCAGTGATAAGGCTAGAATGTTCGACGCGTGATGCATAAAAGCCGGCGCGCTCCAACGATGTTCAGTTGTTCGCCGGCCGACGCTCTGTTCGCCGCTCTCAGTGCCAGCGTTTATTGCTGTAATCTCACCTTCAGTTTACCGGCCACAATTTCGGCCCAAATAAAGTGTTTCATCTTGGACTACTGCCTACTACCTTCGTCAACGTCAAGAGCACGTGACATCTGGTGGAGGTGCTGCTTCGTCCATGCTCCGGACGCCCCCCGCGAAGCACTGACCCAAGCTCAAGCCACGAAGAAGCTGACGCTAAGGAGAACCCGGAATCTCGAGCTAGTCGCAGGCAGAAGGGACTTCAGCCAGAGTACGGGCTACTTCCCGAGACAACCAGGCAGCCCAAAACCACGACAGTGACCACAGATACGATGGCAGCCCCTGTACCGCCCACAACGGTCGTCATGCACCAACCCCGAGAGCCGCCGACTTTCCGCGGTTCACCATGCGAGGATGCAGAAAGCTGGCTGGAGGAATACGAGCGGGTCGCCACGTTCAACCACTGGGACTCCGACGAGAAGCTGCGTCGGGCCTACTTTTACCTAGAAGACTCAGCAAGGACCTGGTTCGAGAACCGGGAGTCGGCCCTTCAAACGTGGGATCTCTTCCGCGGCACATTCCTGGACACGTTCAGGAGCATCGCCCGCAAGGAAAGAGCCGCGACATTGCTGGAGACGCGGGTGCAACTCCCGAACGAAAGTGTGACCATCTTCGCGGAAGAAATGACGCTACTCTTCCGGCACGCCGACGCTGAAATGTCCGAGGAAAAAAGGTTCGGTTCCTCATGAGAGGAGTAAAGGAAGAACTTTTCGCCGGACTTGTGCGCAACCCCCCGAAGACGGTCTCGGAATTCGTTTCGGAGGCCACTACCATCGAGAAAGCGCGAGAAATCCGCAACAGGCAATACAACAGCCGCCGTTACAATCTTCGACGACGCTTCGTGGAATACCAGGCCGGCGACCGCGTTTGGGTGTGGACACCGATACGCCGACGTGGACTTAGTGAAAAACTCCTTCGGCGATACTTCGGGCCGTACAAGGTGCTTCGACGTCTCGGTCCTCTGGACTACGAGGTCGTCCCGGACGGCATAACGAACTCTCAACGGCGTCGTGCGCGACCTGAAGTCGTCCATGTCGTGCGCCTCAAGCCGTATTACGCGCGTTAGCAAACCAGAGGACTGCACCTATTGCTTAATTATTGTACTTTCTTTCTTTATTGTTGTGATTTATTGTTGCATGCATTTTCCCCCCGTGTTCTTTTTAAAGCATCGGGACGATGCCTTTTCAGAAGGGGGCATTGCCACGCGCTATTCTTATTTTCACTTTCGTTGTATTCAGTTTTCGCCCACAAAGACCGTCAGCAAAGCTCAGCTCAAACCGCGCCTTATTGTTCTAGAACATTGCCACGCGCTATTCTTATTTTCACTTTCGTTGTATTCAGTTTTCGCCCACAAAGACCGTCAGCAAAGCTCAGCTCAAACCGCGCCTTATTGTTCTAGAACCTTCGCGATTATTGTAGATCGTTTTGTTAAGATTGCGCGCAAGACGCGACCACTCGAGAATATCCTGAGCTTGCGCGATGACCAGTGATAAGGCTAGAATGTTCGACGCGTGATGCATAAAAGCCGGCGCGCTCCAACGATGTTCAGTTGTTCGCCGGCCGACGCTCTGTTCGCCGCTATCAGTGCCAGCGTTTATTGCTGTAATCTCACCTTCAGTTTACCGGCCACAAGTTCGGCCCAAATAAAGTGTTTCATCTTGGACTACTGCCTACTACCTTCGTCAACGTCAAGAGCACGTGACAATATTGTCTAACATGTCACTTGCTTATGTTTAACTTTGATATGTTGAATAAAATACCACATTATCGGAAAGCGTTATCTTGTCTCTGCAGCAAACCTACACAGTGGCGGGACGTACCAGGCCTGACCCGGGCTTTTGTTATTGTACGTCGGGCCGGGCCGGGCGGGCTCACAGCCCTATAGTGTCGGGCATGGGCTGGCCTGCAATGCAATCGGCGAGCCCGGGCCGGGCTCGGGCTCGGAAATACGGCCCGCGCACAGCTCTACAACTAGTACTTTTATTTTTATCGTGTAGTTTATGCTGTTTTCAACAAATGTATCGTGATAAATTTTGTCGGTAGAGAAGGGGGGTCTCATGGGTTCTGTATGCAGAGTTGCTGCTAAGGGTTCTTTCGTAATTGCGTTAAATGATCGTTCGACGGTTACCGCGGTCACTGGTTTATTGCGATAGCAATTATATGGACACTCTCGGCTGATTTCGCCGTCGTCGTCATGCTTCGAATGTATATATGTATGTATATATATATAAAAAAGGCACTAAGAAAAATAAATCGGAAGAAAAAAATTCGTAAGGCAGCCGATCGGGGTTTCGCACCAGCGTCCCGATGCTGAACCATCTCGCCTCGTCCGAAAGACCACATCTGCCACGGTGAGGCAACTACACTGCAATAACTCCGATGAAGTGAGATCCACTGCTGACAGCATGGAACACAGTTCGTCGATCCCACAGCGGACGTGTGCCAAGAGACCAAACGATGCTACCGGCGATGAAACTCCTGCACGCGAGGTCGCGTCTGGAGTGGCGTCTGATGTAGCGTCCAAACGACCCCGCGAAATGCACGACGCTGCAATCAAGGCGCATTCTCCCGTGTCGCCTACAACGCCTTCGTACAAGGTCGTCATCAAGCCGCGTTCCAGCTTCGATATTACAGCGAAAGCTGTATATAGCTGGGAGAAACGAAAAACCGCTCGGCATCTGTGTCACGAGCCGTCTCCATTGGCTGTGCTATCAGTTACGTCGTTCTGAGCATCGTACCCAAGCTCGCGCGCCATTGGCTGGGCCGTGAGTGACGTCGTCCATCCCGTCGCAGCCGTGGCCTTGAGTCGAGCACGCGCGCATCAGTTTCGACTGGGAGCACCGATGGGTAAGCCGCGGATCCTATGAACTCCCGAACAGCGGACAACTTTAGAAGAGCGCCGACAGTGGAAATGTGAGAGCTCGCATTCGCCGGGCCGATGCTGCAGTCCGGGCACAAGAACAGGCCCGCGAGGCCGAGTGCCAGCAGCAACTGCGTACCGGCAGCCTTCCAAGCCGCGCTAAATCGCGAACGGGAATGCAAGCGCCGGTGGCGGGCGGACCTGCAAACCACGCCGCCGAGTTAGCTCGCGATGTCGAACGCTTGCAACAACGGCGCACCCAAGAAGCGGCGTTGCGGGCAGGACAGCGTCGACGAGAGGATTGCAGGAGCGCGTTCGCCGGGGTGAACGCCCGCTTTCGGCGACAGTTTCTCCAGCTTCGGTTGCGACGTCTGTGACCGCCTGTGGTTCGACCACAACCTGGCAACGATAATTGTGGAAGGCTTCAGTGCAGCGTCGGGTTGAACTCACTGCTAAACACCAGGGCCGCACATTTCAGCTTCGCTGCACTGTAAAAAATATTTTCTGAAAAAAAACACAAAATATCTGGCAGCTCTCTTGCCAGAAAATGTATGTAAAGCTATGTTTTCGGTTTTCAGGTTTTCTGTGTTTTAACATATTTTTTCGTTTTACGTGTACATAACTTTTACAGAAATTGTCTGCTTAAAACAAAATTTTCAGTTAAAAATATTTTCTGAAAAAAACAGAAAATATCTGGCAGCTCTCTTGCCAGAAAATGTATGTAAAGCTATGTTTTGTGTTGTCAGGTTTTCTGTGTTTTAACATACTTTTTCGTTTTACGTTTACATAACTTTTACAGAAATTGTCTGCGTAAAACACAATTTTCAGTTCTGCCTTACAGATAAAAGCTCTGTTTACGGTTCATCTTCTTTCAGTTATTTCACAATGAATTTCTGTTTTACTGTACAGAACTTTCAAGCTTAAAAACATGCTTGAGTTTTCAATCACAGAAAGAACTCTGGTTTCTCTGGTCATTTTCCTGCTATTTTGCTGCTATAATTTTCGCCTAAAGAGACGTTGTAAGTGCTGGTATGCATATCAAGTAACAAAGAATATATGTCTTGTGTTAGTGCCTTCGTGTTATTTAATTATTGCCTTGAAGTTCGTGGAGCTACACCCGCAGGAAGATGTTTCTAGCACCCTAGTAAATAACGCATTAAAAACAGGCCCGTTTAACTGGGTTCTCCTTTCATATTAAAAAAAAAAAACGCATGTTTATTTATGCACAGAAAATGCCGGATGTAAGTAAACAGCTTAAAAATTATGAAAACAGCATACAACTTGCCAATGTAGATTCAAACTGGCTTTCGAACACATTTAAAATTCGTGGTCTCGTAGAGCTTTCATTAAGTTGGCCACTATTGGTGCGAGGCAGTGCTGCTTCCTTGACTTCTCAACCTTGATCCCTCTGTCTGGGTTCAGTGCTGCGATTGTCCTAAAAGAGAATAATGATGGTTTTTATATCGGCTGCTGCATCACTATGGTGAACTCAATTGGGCACACTGACAACAACAACGATTATGTTGGTAAAGCGCTCAAGAAACACTCGTATTGTCTCTTTAAGGTCTGCTGGGTGGAATCAGTGAAAAAAAATAACCTCATGATCCAGAAGACGGTTCATTTCTAGAAAATCACATTATGCTTCACAAAATGTCAGTTCTTGCAGTGTAACGACTCTAAACGAAATAATGCTCATCACAGAACAAGGTCTCATAGAACAATACAAACAAACACGCACATACACACATATATATATAGTGAAAGCTCGTTAGTTCAGACTTCTCGGGGCCGGAAAAGAATATCCCCAATTAACGGAACGCCGAATTATCGAGAGTATCAAGAAAAAACTTAAATTAATAAGTGGCAAAACACATTAGAAAAAATAAAAAAAACGACGCACTCATTGTAATTCAGGACATCGTTCACAATGTGTCCGCGATTCAAGACCCCGTTCAAGACAACCCTTTCAGGCCATAATTTCAGGCCCAGGCCCCTTCAGCGTAAGCAGACTGGCTTTCACAATTTTAGATGCGCATGATCATGGTAGTCCAAACGAAAGAGAAGAATCAGGGTCATACTTTTCAATGAAAACAAATTCCTAGCCAAATTATTTACAAAGCAATTGTTATTTCGTAGTATATTGATTACTTTTAATTTCTTACTTGAAAAATGATTTCGATGGGATAGCATAATGCCCAATTACCAAAATTTAAATTTGCAATACATAACTAAAATAACTGTGGTGTGTTTTATTTTTTTTTTTCTAAAAGGGCCAAATCGAGAAAAAAACTAGGCTTAATTTCACAGGAGCGTAAAGCGCGCCTAAATATCTTTCACTTTTAAAACAATATTAATCAAAATGGGGCAAAACCTCATTGTAGCATGAACTTAAAATGGCGGTTCCGGATGAAAAATTTGACAAATCCTGCATCAGCTTCAATCAAATCAAGCTAGACCAATTAAACTAGCGCTGCGTCAACAATCATGACCAAAACAACCTACATGGCCGCATCCAATCTGTTTCATTTGTATACTAGTCTCTTTCCTATCGTGCTTTCGTACTACAATTAGTTTTTTCTCGGGCGAGTTGGTACTTAGTGACGGACATGACGTTGCAGGAAGAGACTCGAATATAAAGCGCAAGAGGCCAACTTTCCCACTTCTCTCTGCCTTTTAGTGTTTCTTTTCAAGTTTTGCGCGACAGTATCTTGTCCCTCTTTCGCTCCAAGATGGTGTACACTTGAAGTAGAAGACAACTGCATTGTAGATATGGGGCACCGGTCTATTCCTTAAAAAAATAAGTGATCCGAAATGGCGTGGCATAAAATGAGATAAGAAGAGGAAGAGTTCAAACATTTTTTAAACGCCTTCAGTAGATGCCAAGAACGAACAAACACTGCAGATAGTCCAGAATGGCGCGCCTTTTGCCTGGGACGACCACTCACTCTACAAGTACGGTTATCGCCATTACGACCAAGCAACAAAGAACGACATCGACTGAAGCACCAAGATGGTGATAATTTTGTTTCGAAATATTCATATATAGTTCATGCGCTCTGATTCAGACTTGTTTTACGATATAATTCAAGCCCAAATGAAATGTTCCAAGAGCCAGATGCAAATTTTACTCCTGAATACCGACGATAGTGGGCCATATAGATTCAGCCGCAGTATACAAGGTGTTTTTTTAGACAGTATTTTTTATAAAAATACTATGACACTCAGGCCCTTGTAGTCTTCGCAAACCAACTCTACGTCAAGGCGGAAAAACTTTGCCGCACCTAAAGTTACATTCAAATGAGTAATTAAAAAAAACGCTTTAAATAACTAACTTTGTAATTATTAGCTTCAGGATCATTGTTTATATCGAAGAGTTGTAGGGTGTAGAAGGTTATGACATGCCCATTTTTAAAAATTGCGAAAAACGCACGTAATTTGAGATAATAATCATCGAAATTCAAGGCCCTGATCTAGGCGAAACCAAAACTGAGCGCCCCGGGAGCGAAAGAAATCTGTCATCCTTGGTACGTCAGCTCACGTGACAATTTTTGAAACAAGGCGCGGCACAGCAGAATGTGCTCAGGAAAAACGGCAAGCAGTCCCAAATAACTAAGTGTACCTCTTATTCTTTGCGTTTTGTGCGTAGTGCTTATCTGTTCCGTTCGTGCTGTACTCAAGGAAAACCGCAATTTCCGCGTTTTCTTTCCCTGTACAGCTTAAAACTAGGCGGCAGCCACTGCGGCTCTACTTCTCGCAGACAAGGGAACGATTTCTTTGCACTTCTTTCGAGTTTAACAAAGAAACAGATGAGCACCACCCGCCAAACGCAAAGAATATAAACGGTCCAGTTGGGTATTTGAGATGGCATGCCATTTTTCGTGACCAGTATTGCTTTGGCACGCCTTTTTTTTTTTTCGCGCTTGCTTCCTTTTTTTAGATGCGAAGCATCTTATGCTCGGGGCTCTGTCCCTCCCGCGTCCCGCGTCCCCCCGTCCCGCGTCCGGCCACTTTCATGAAGTAGGGAAGCACCCATCATGCGAACCAGAACACTGTAGTAATATGAAGGCCGTCAACCACTACTACAGTCATCAGAGTCATGGCCGAGAGCACAGAGAGGTTGCCTAGCAATGGCTAGACAGGTGGTGTCTGTCGCCCAGGCTGACCCCATTCCTTGATCTTGCTTGCATGTGTTTGGAGGGGGGCTTAGTCCGTCCCTCCTTCCCGCGTCCCACACCACCCTAGCGCATGCGCGTCCCCCTCCCCCTCTCTATCCTACGCTCACCCCCTTTCTCTCCTCTAGGAATCCTCTACTCTACGGAGCGGCTCTGGCGTCCCACAGCGCATGCGCGTCCTCTTCCCCTCTCTCCTCTAGGAATCCTCTACTCTACGGAGCGGCTCTGGCGTCCCACAGCGCATGCGCGTCCTCTCCCCCCCTCTCTCCTCTAGAAATCCTCTACTCCACGGGAGCGGCTCCCGCGTCCCACAACCCCACAGCGCATGCACGTCCCCTCCCCCTCTCTCCCCTCTCCTACGGTCCCCCCCGTCCTCTCCTCTAGGAATCCTCTACGGGGCGGCGCGCACGATAGGTGGAGTGACAGCTGCATACTCCGCTGGGGGCGCCACGGTAGTTCCGCGGTATGAAAATGACGGAGCGCGTGCGCCTCATTCTCTCTCCTGTACAGCGCCCCGATGAGCGCCCGGACCGCTGCCGTGAAATGAGAGCGGCGACGTTCCTCCCGCTCAAGGTAATTATATCCCCGCTGCTTCGCATCCACACATGGTTCCCTTCCCTTTAGCGGGAGATGTGGAAGTTTTTATATTTTTTACGTGGTTTTGTCTGCGTTACGCCAAGCAACGACAACATACGACAGCCTGGGCCCCTAAAGTGTTCCGCACTTATTATCATCAAGGCGCTCGAAGTACAAGAAGAAGACTTCGCCTTGGCGCGAGAGCGCGCACAGACTGCTGCGCTCTTCGTGGGTTTGCCTGCGTTACGCCAAGCGACGACGACAGCATACGATCACAGCCTACGCCAGCCCGGCCCCCTAATGTGCTGGGTACTTAAAAACGTCAGGAATGTCCTGCGTTTGCACGATGAAAGACGCTGCCTCAGCGAATTGGCATAACAGCGCAACCGCTTCTGTAATTCCTCCATTCACAAGTGACCTCACTTTTCTATGTGCGCAAGGTTGGCAGTATAATTAGAGCAGAGCAGCCCGGTCAAAAACCTAGCTAAATATGAGGCCTAGCGGAAGAAAACCCTTTTTTTTATCAGGTGGTTGCTGACTTACCTACAAAATTAGTTAAAGAACTCCAGATGGTCAAAATTCCCGGAGCCCTCCACTAAGGCGTCCCTCATAATCACATCGTGGTTTTGGGACGTAAAACCCCAGCTATTATTACTATAGCCTATAAAATTGAGGATTCCTATTTGAATCACTGAGCCTAAAAAGGTTAAGCTGAAACGTGTTCTCAACCCATCCCTTATAATGTATACCGCCATCAGCAACACCACCAAGTGCACGTGACAAATTTTTCGCCGCAAAAGTGGCCGACAAGTCAAAAGTCATTGTTCGTCCATCACATTGTAGCAAGCGAGTTTTATGCCAACTCGGAGCACCGCTGAAGGTCTTTACCTTCAATAGCTTTCACCATGCTTGAGTTTTGTGACATTGCGCGCGCATAGCTTCGAAGTCAAAACAAAGCTACAATGTCATTAAACAAAACAAAGATGTCATGAAGCAACACTTGTGCTTGCCGAGATCAGAGAACACGTCGGAATTATGCGATTTTTCAAATTAACGGCGTGCGAATTAACGAGCATTCACTGTAGAGGTATGTATGTATCTGCACAAGCACGACTACATGATAGGCACTATTGACTTCACAATTTAGATTTCCAGAAAATTATACTGAAGCCATTGTAGCGCGACTAGACACAGACAAAGTGGATTACAGGACACCACGGGCGCTATTTTTATAGCGGGTTTTCATGGACTGCCCTAGACAAACAGGGAAAGAGCATACTCAACGTCAAGCACATGCATACATATGTTCTCCATTATAAACAGAGAGATATCTGAAAAGGTCGTGTGTCGCTACCACGTAAACTGATAGATGTGTCGCTGACGCAATCTCTGCCCGTTTTAATTATTAGGAATTCTCGTTTGAAACGCCCATCCTCCTCGTCCCCTTGTTTTTGTCTTTCCTTTTCTTTCTGCCCATTATTATGACATGCCAACTAGCCCGATTCCACTCATTGCTCCAGTAGTAGTAGGACTGCGAAACAAAAAGTGCGCGTAGCACTTTTATACATTAATGAAAAAATTGGCCGCGTATCTGCGTGCTTCGCTGCAAATGTCGTCGAAAGATGATAGTCTTGTGCCGGCCCTATGTTTTGCCTTGCCTCAGACAGCGTCTACTCTACGTTAAATTGGCCGCATCTGGCTGGCATTGATAAAAGAGGCGGCGCTGCGCGAGATATGGACGCCATCGAAAAACATGAGCTTGTGCTTAACCACGGGCCACTGCCAGCGGCTGGACTTTATCGTCGGCAAAGCGCTTTTTCGTGCCAAGCGTCGCAGTGCATGCACAGCTTCGCATTTTCAGCACAGCCTAAAAGACACTAGGATCTTTAGAATTGCGTATCTGTGTATTTTCTAATAAAAGAACAGACGACCTGATAATTACATGTTAATGTTGCGCCTCAGGTATGCGTATTATTTGCTTTTTGATCGAATATGTTCACAATCCCTACTGAAAAAATCCGCATGCCGTCATACGGAAAACATACGGATTCCGCATATTTTCCGTTAAAATATATGGATTTTGTACGGACGTATACGGATGTTTACGGAAATTGTAAGGAACATACGGAAGTATCATATGGTACATAAGGAATTCCGTATGGGCGTACGGATGTAGCCTTAAGGAACATGCGGATGCCGTATCTGTTATACGGATAGACTCATACGGCGATGCGGAATATACGAAAAGTATGATACGGAACATGCGGAAACCGCATGGGATACGGAAAGAACAAACGGAATCCGTATGCGCCATGCGGAAAGATCCACGTGGCAATAAGTAGTATACGGAAAGCATGGTGTTCTACCTGAACCCATGACCACAGGCGAGTGCACGGGGGGGGGGGGGGTTTCCCTCTTGTCACCTAAGAGGGAGGGGCCTCCCTCCCATCCTCTATACTTTCTGTGGCCGTCAAACTCCCTCGGCGACCGTCGTCTTTCCCTCTCACCCACCATGGTATTACGTTACATTCCACCGCGGCGCGCCGCCACCTACGTTGGGCTTGTCTTTCGTGGCTTGAGGCGCTCCTGCCAGTGTATCGCACGCTGCCGCGTCTAAGCAATTGCGCTTGCGACGTTTCCTTGCTGCTGCGATTCTTTACTGATATACCCGTGCAGTGCCGCGTGATTTGCAGTGCCGCGTACGTGAGATCTGCTGCTGTTTCTACATTCTCGTCATATCTGGCATGGTCAATGGCAGCAGGTGTGAACAAGTGCATGTGTTGTGGCGTGTGCCAGGGTGTCGTGTCATCTGACCGTGTGCATTGATTATGCTTATTCTGATTGGTGTGTGCCCGGGTGTCGTGTCGCCTGACAGTGCGCATTGTTTATGCTTACTCTGCGTGTGAGAACTGCCACTGTTTCTACATTCTCGACACATGGAGCATAAGCAGTGGTGGCAGACGTGAACAAGTGTGTGTGCGGTGGTGTGTGCCAGGGTGTCGTCTTGTCTGACAGTGCGTATTCTTTGTAGTTATTTTGCGTGGTTCATGCGAGGGTGTTGTCATCTGACAGTGCACATCGTTTAGGCTTATTCTGCGGGTACATGTGCAGAATAAACATTACTCAGTTTACTTTGATCTCTCGATTAAGCTGTCCTCCAACAAGTTCTGACTTAATGGAAGACCTTGTCTGCACTGTATGGACTCGCTAAACCAAAATGACTATGGTATTATGGCATCCATAATACCATATTTTCGTATAAATGGAAGCCGTATATACGGAGGATACGGATCCGTATAATCCATATATATGGATTATGCGGATATGGATTATGCGGATCCGTACCGTGCGGATCCGTAATACCATAATTCCGTATGTACGGATCCGTATCTTCCGTACATACGATTTTTTTTCACTGGGGAAGTATGGACAAAAAAACCAGTTCAAGATGGCTGGGCGTTCAGAAATTGGTTAAACTGTAGCCGAGTAGCTGAATCGGGTTACCGACAGACAGACAGAAGGACATACAGACCAAAATTCTTGCGTTTAAGTGTCCCAAGAAAGACTATCGTCTTTAAAAAACATATCGGCTATTGCTCTCTTCGTCATACTCATCGAACAGTGGTTACTGGTACTTCCCACATCAACCGTTCCGTATACTATCCTTATTAATTAAAAACTTTTATGACAGTTTAGATTTCCCGCAAACTGTTTTCCACTTAAGCTATTTCCAGTTGGTGGTTCACTCCATCAGAATCCCTCTTTGGCTTAGCCAAATGGGAGTGTAGTATCAGATTTTGGAAATTTCCCAGTGTTTACTTTTGTACTCTCCTAATGTTGCTTCATCAACGTTAGTTAGATTAATCTCCATCAAAACGTCAGAAAAATCACATAAAATTTCACCTTTATGTGAACTCCAGTGTAAGGCTGACGTCCTTGCGGTATTCAATATTAACGGCGAAGTGCGTGAAGAACATCATCTTGAATGCCTGGTATGGTGTGGTAGCTTCTATCACAGTATGTGTATCAATGCAGAAGGTAAAGGGCCCGGCAGTCAGAAAGCTTCCTCCTGGAACAAAATATTTGCTGAAATATTCAGCAATATATTGCAAATATTCGTCGAAATACCCTTGGAAATGATGAAAGGGGGAGCACGGCACATCTCCGACATCACCTTAGCTTGTACTTTCCTGCAATAATAAAGTTATGAAGGTTATTCTACGATGAGTAGGTATTAAAACTGCTGTACCCAGGAGCTCCAAAAAGCATATGGAGGTAATTAAAATGTTAGGACCATATTTTTATTGAACAGCAGACATTCTAGTTGTGGTATTGAAATGCAGCAACATAGCAACAAAACAGGGGCGAGAGCCAAAGAAATATGCATTCGCCTTTCAATACGCCACTAACAACAAAGTCAGCTTCTCCAGAACCCGGGATTGTTTAACAGTCGTCACCATCGGTGTCTGCAACATGCCGCCAAGCGAAGTTATAACAGCGCAGCTAGAATAGCTCCACTGAGGGATCACATGTGACATGCGCCACGGGTCACCGCCTGAACTACGAGCGCACATCAGCCCACTTTCCAGAGATGCTCGCGGCCTCACACCACTGTGTGTAAACCAAGGACAAGAACGTCGATTTCATACGAGCTGCAGCATTGAACATGCTAACGCGAAACGCGCAGAGGTTCTCCTACCGAGAAGAAGACGTGCTCCACCGCAGCGCAGGAGAACGAGCGATGACGCAAGGTACCGCGTGAACTTATCAGGCCCCGAGTCCCATCGTCTAGTCGCTCGAAGTACAAGTTTGATGAGTGAACGTGTCCCAGACGTCTGGTTATCTATTTTACGCCCGGAACCCAGCGCTTCGTGCGCGAGGTGACGTAATAATACCACGCCAAGAAGCCATGCGTTCTCGTATTCCCACCAGCAACGATAAGGGTCCATAGTATTGCTCAACCAAGCAGATCTTATCATGCAATGACCACTACAGAACACTAATCACCACACACCGAGCCCCAACATCATTGCTCTCGGCTATGTTCACAATGCAGGTGAAGGCTACCTATTACAGCTATACACACACACACACACACACACACACACACACACACACACACACACACACACACACACACACACACACACACACACACACACACACACACACACACACACACACACACACACACACACACACACACACACACACACACACACACACACACACACACACACACACACACAAACACACACACACGCGCGCGCGCGCGCGCGCGCAAAGAAAACATTTGCACTTTCCATTACAAAAAATGCTATGCTCAGTGGATAATGTCGCTCGGTGAGCTGGTGAGCTGATCTGACACTTATACGCGCTTCATTAATTTTTAGAGTGAATTAGGGCAAGCAACAACAAAGAAATTGGTGCAGAAACACACGTACTCAGGTATGACGTGATAAAGAAACAAAGCGGATAAGGCGAACAAATACATCGCATATTACTGTACAGCAAAACCTCGTTAATGGTTGCCCGCAGGGAACGCGCATCAAGTGCGCGGCCAACGCTGTAAGACGCGCACTGCAACCGTCCGAGTGCAGATTCATACTTTGACGTATGCGGCCGCTGCCAACGAAGGTATAATTGTGGTACAACAGCAGGTGCTCCCTCAAGCACCCGTTTACAAGGCCTCATCAGTATTTTGACGAAAGCGTGGAAAAAATTGTGGCTCTCGCACAACCATGTGATCGCGCGCATTGCCGAGGCCACGCTGAGCTGAATTAGAAACCATGCGAGAGTGAATTTCGAAAGCGGGCAGATACATAAACGAGATCTTACGGTAAGGAACTTTAGTTAAAAACAAACCACGTACCTTTCAATTGCGGGCACACAAAAGTACGAGCAGGAGGGTAGCGCAGCCGCGCTATAGTGAATTGTAGAACACTTCACACTGCAGCCGAGCGTAGCCGCGCTTCGATGTGAGTGGTAGCCATCTTGTTAATGCAGGAGCCCGCGGGGCACGAACGTAGAACCGCACAAATTGATTCGAACATCAATCACGCAAAATAGCATTGTGCGTGAAACGAGAAAAAACATAAAATATTATTTTATTGCAACTTGTAACCTTAGAATAATTTAAAACAGTCGAAGTTCAACCTTGAGTCGTTTGATTTTCTGAAGGTCGCAAATAACAGAGAATTTCGGTTTCTCTTTTTTAACAGAGTTCCGTCATGTCACACTTACAGAAAGTTTCTTTCTCGGTACAGAA
Source organism: Rhipicephalus appendiculatus (assembly GCA_030522465.1). NCBI lineage: Eukaryota > Metazoa > Arthropoda > Arachnida > Ixodida > Ixodidae > Rhipicephalus > Rhipicephalus appendiculatus. The sequence goes on from JALIZH010029903.1 coordinate 44,703, forward strand.
ATTTTCTGTATAATATTTGTAAATTTACAACGATTTTTTACAGTGTGGTTAACCATTTGTACGCAGTGCTTGGGCGGGGATTTTTTATTTATTTATCTATTTATTTATCAATACTGTTGGCTGATGGCCGTTACAGGGTGGTTGCGTTACAAGATATGAAAAAGCAAAAAAGTGCAGTCGCGGTCGAGGACAGACCCCAGGTACAATACACACAAAAGGTACAATGCAGTAATACACGTAATAGAATAGGTACTATGCAAGCAAGCGCTATATACATTAGTACATCATAGTATAATCAATTTTGCCGCGGCCGCTGGATCAAACAGTTATTATACAACAAGAAGCGAGAGTTTTCTTTAGGTACATTGATTCCGTAAGATAAAAGCTATGTGTCTAGAGTCTAAGTGAAAAGTTTAGTTATCCCGGCTTCAAACTTGCTCACATTGTCTACTGTCAGTAGTTAATGTGGCAGTGAGTTCCACTCCTCTATTGTTCTGGGGAAAAACGAATATTTATGTACATCTATTAGTGCTGAAATTGGTAGAATATGTTCTTGGTGGCTGCTTCTGACTGTTCGGGACACTCGCTGTTTTATATACTTTTGGGCATTGAAATTAAACCAGTTACGCTGAATCAGATACAGAATTTTCAACCTATTATCTTCCTGCGTTGAGTAAGTAAAGGCAGGTTTAATTTGTTAATCATCTCAGTTACGGAATCAGGTGATCGATATTTTGATAAGATGAACCTTGCAGCTCTTCTTTGGATTTTTTTCAATTTTTTCTATCAGGTTGTTTTTAAAGGGGTCCCAGACGACGCTCGCGTACTCTAGTGTAGGACGAACAAGCGTTAAGTACGCCGTTAATTTAGTCTGTTCTGGAGCAAGTTTTAACTTTCGCCTCAAGTACCAGAGCTTTTTTTCGGCCGAGGAGCATATGTTGTCTATGTGCGTTTTCCAGTTTAAGTCATTCGATATTGTAAGTCCGAGGTACTTAAAATGGTTTACACGGCTTAGAGCCTGGCCATCCATCTCGTATTCGAAGGAGTGTATATTTTTAATTTTATTGGTTATCGTTATATACATAGTCTTACTGTAGTTTATTTTCATTTTCCATGTATCGCACCAATCACTAATAACTTTTAATGCAGAATTTAAAGCGATTTGATCACTGCGGCTGGATACAGTGGTGTAAATGAGGCAGTCGTCTGCAAAAAGTCGAACTTTGATATTGGTGTTAATATGGTCAGCGATGTCATTTATATAACTGAGAAAAATGACAGGGCCTAGCACCGATCCCTGAGGGACTCCTGACGTTACAGACAACAGTCGGGATTTCGCGTCATTTACCTGTACAAACTGTGTTCTTACTAAATATGATTTAATCCATTTGATAATATTGATGTTAACGCCAAGACTGAGCAATTTATCAAGAAGTTGAGGGTGCGGAACGCGGTCAAACGCTTTCGAGAAGTCTAGGCAGACAGCATCTAATTGACCTTTCTCATTTAATACGCTTGAAAAATCATGCATAGTTTCGATGAGCTGAGTAACTGTAGAGAGTTTTTGCCTGAAACCATGTTGGTTCGGAAGAAAAATATTAGCATTTTCAAAGTAATTAAACAAACTTTTTGATATCACATGTTCCATAATCTTGCAGCACGCGGATGTAATTGAAATAGGTCTATAATTTCCAATGGTGTGTCTGTCACCGGATTTATGAATAGGAATAATTCTTGCAGTCAGCCAGCCAGAAGGTAGTTTATGCTGGTCTAATGACGCCTTAAAAATGATACAGAGATACTTAGTTACCCGTTCCGCATATCGTTTCAAAAATTCATTTGGGATACAATCAGGGCCAGCCGATTTTTTAGTGTCAAGGTTAAGCAGTAACGCAAATACTCCCTCCTCTGTGAAAACAATGTCAGGCATAAGCAACATACCGTCGGTGCGAGTCTCAGCAATATCAGTGGACGTTGGCTCCGGTGGGACGAACACAGAATGAAAGTATTCATTGTATTTTTCAGCAATTTCTGCACAATCGTTAATAATATTGCCGTCGACACACACATACTGCATTTGTTCGCGCGAAGGGGCAAGGTGACGCCAGAAACGCTGTGGTGAATCTTTCATGAAATTCGGTAATGTCTGCGAATAAAAGTGCTCTTTCGCAGTCTCGAGCATATGCTTAAGTGTTCGGGAAAGCTGCGAAATCTCAGTTTTGTTTTTTTTTTCTTTGTTCCTACTTTTGCGTCTTATTTTACGTTTAAGCTGAATTATTTTGCGGTTAATCCAAGGATTGCGCTTTTTTTACTGCCTTAGTTCGTTTTGGCACGAACTTGTCCAGACAGCTATTTACCATATTCTTGAATCTATTCCACAAAGTGTTGACGTCAGTCGCCCCATCGAAAGAATACAATGACAACTCAAGACAGTCCAAAATGCTAACATCATCTGCGTTACTATAATCTCTTATACAGATAGTAGACTTCTTTGAATCCTTCATGGGGAGTGCTTCCTTAACAGAGAGCAAAACCAATTTATGATCTGATAATCCGTCTTTGATGGAAACACTACATTCTGTTACATTGCTTGAAATGAGTACAAGGTCAAGTAACGACTCCGAGGTCGATGAAATCCTAGTATTATCCCGAACAATTTGCGTGAGGTCGTAACTGAAGGAAAGGTTCAACAAGGCTTCACAATGTGCAACATCTGTTGAACCCACTGTAAGATCAGCCCAATCTATTCCTGGTAAATTGATATCTCCCGCAATAATGACACGGGTGTTAGGAGGAACATTATTGCACATGTAATCCTGCAGACTTTCTAAAAATGAAATGGGAGCATTTGGAGGTCGATAGACAGCTCCGATGACAAAGAGAACACCATGAAACACCGTTTTGCACCAAATACTTTCAGTGTTGGGACAGGCATTCATAATAATCAGTTCAATGTCTTTTTTTTGCAAACAATGGCTACGCCTCCGCCACGCGTATCCCTATCTTTGCGGATCACGGTATAACCAGGAGGGATTAGTTCACAGTCCTTTATTTCAGGGCGTAGCCAAGTTTCCGTCACAACAACAACGTCCGGGTTGTACTGCATTAGAAGGTGTTCAAATTGGACGGCTTTGTTGGCCAGGCTACGAATGTTAATATTGATCAAACTGAAATCCCTGGGTTTCCTTTTCCTTTGTCATTTTTTTGTACGCCAGCTTGACCCTCCCTTACCAACTTTTTTTCTGCACTTTTCGTTTTCGTCCCAGAAAAAGGTGTCGTTGTCGATCAGAATCTTATCATGCACGAGGCGAACCTTCTTGCCACTTTCTTTTTCCACTTTTGCACTCTCCCATAAGTTCTTACGCTTTCGTAGTGTCACCTCCGAATAATCATCCGCAATCGAGACGTTGGTGCCCTTCAGCTTTTTACAGTTCTAGAAAATTTTCATCTTTTCATTGTAGTAAAAAAATCTTACGGTAACTGGCCGAGTTTTATTTGTGCCCTGTCTCCCAATTCTGTGAATTCGTTCAACTGTGCCAACATTCACTCCAAGTGTCTCCTCAAATACCTCTCGCTCGACTTTTTTTCTTAGTTCGTCAATGGTTTCATAAGTGGTTTCTGTTATTCCGAAGATGATTAAATTGTTCCGACGACTGCGATCTTCTAAATCAACCATTCTTTCATAGGTGTACTGGACAGTACTACCTATATTGCTAACTTCCGTTTCTAGGTGCTTTATTTTCTCTTCATTTTCTCTTACAGCCTTCACGGTCGTTTCTATTTCTGAAATCTTTTTGTTTATAGCCTCTAACTGGTTGCTGAAGGAAGCCTGCGTTGTTTTTATTTGATTTATGTCCTTACTCATTGATTTTTGCCCCTATAAAATTTCTGCGAGCATTTTTTCAACATGATTGGGTCCTGGATTAGGCTCAATATCTCCGGACAGTATCAGCAACATAGAAACACATTCCAAGGCACAAGAAGCACACACTTCGGGGCATGGCAGCACAATAATGAACCGGTTGTCACTTCGGAAACATTTCCCAAACTTACTAATCTGTAACAGCAGAATAATCGGCTCAGTCCTCATGACAACACTTTCGCCATGCCCACGAGGCCACTGGGTGTCGACTGTCCTTACGTAGCCGCTGCGCTGGGACGTCACCGTCGTTCTGGGTGTTGTTCCGCGCGCATGCTCCAGTCCAGAAGCAGCACGATGCCACGACGGTTTTTCGATGTGATGCACCTCGCAGCTGCCGGTGGTCGTTTTCTTGCTCGGTGCAAGTGACGGTATCGGTGCTGAACACAGGAAAACCTGTAACAGCAGAATAATCGGCTCAGTCCTCATGACAACACTTTCGCCATGATATGTCCACATTGCCCAATCGTGCCGTACAAGCAGCTGTGTACGCTTGCCTTAACACCTCAAGGTTCCATGGATATGCTCTGCACAAACCTACAAATACCATCTCATTGTGGGTTGATTCTCTGGAATTAGTTGAGAAGCTCAAGACGCTTCGGGAGATACGTACGTCGAAAGACGCCGTCCTTCCAGTGCAAGCGTATTTGGCATCTGGCACCGATTTAAGACGCTACGTTGTCTACGTCGTTGACTGCAATGAAGAACCGGAAATTTTGCGGCAGGAACTCTCTTGTCATACACATAAAGTAATTGCCGCTCGTTACCTGGGTCGCGGCCGCACATGCCTCGTCACTCTACAAGGTCCAGCTAGTCCACCAGACCGTCTGCTGTATTACGGCTGTGTGTTGCGACCAAGGCCGTTCAAGCCTTCCGTCATATACTGTTACTCGTGCTACAGGCAAGGTCATATGAAATCATCGTGCCCCTTCCCAGCCAAGGATGACACAATGGAAGCTACACCATCACCGTCGTTTCAATGTGGCCTCTGTCAAACCCTACGAAGCGTGCCGCAACTAAGAAAGCTCGCCGACGTCGTGATCGACAATTAGCATAGTCATCACTGCAGGAAGCATCAAACCAAGTGGCTACTTCCAACCGCTATGCCCTTGTAGCTGCAATGGATGAGGATTCTGCGCTTCCAACAAACGTACCTCCCAAACAGGATACACTCTCATACAGTGCAGCAGTTAAAGCCTCTCACTCGAAACCTCGGCCTTCGCTACCGATGCCACAGGATAACTCAACTGACGCATCTTGCGAGGAAACAGATATTGATCTTCGCCTGGCCAATCTCCAGACGGAAGTTCAACGTCTAGAAGAACGTCGCGCACACATTCGCCGGCGACGTCAGAGTTCAGAACCGCAGCCGTCGCCGCCAACGACTCAAATGACACACCCGCCAAATCAGACACCTGCATCAACGCCCCTGTCACCACACGAGCTCCTGTGCTTTGTGGCAAAACAGCTCCAGCAGCTCACATCGGTGTTAGTAGCTCAACTACAGTTATAAATATGGCCAGACCTGCTACAATGTCGTCGGAAGGAGTTCTGCAGTGGAACTGTCGTGGCATCTCTGGGAAGGTTGGAGAGCTTCGTCAGCGCCTTCGATATGGAAAGCTACATGTTTGGGCATTGCTGCTTCAAGAAACCAACGGTCTTCCACAAATTTCAGGATTTGCAGCGTACTCCTCTCCATCCATCATAGACCGCAGAAGCTCGACACCCAGCGTACCACCTGGGAAGGTTGCTGCATACGTTCGCACCTCTTTTCCTCAGTCGCGTATCGACCTCTCTCGGTGGTGCACGCTGTGGCAGGAAGTGGTGGCAGTATTGGTACGCCTACCACGATCGGACGTTATAGTTGTGTCGTACTACGCTCGCCCTTATAGCGGCAGCGCTGCTCGCGTGAGCCTAGGTTGGATATCTCATCTACGCCATCGTTATCCTGGACGACCAATATTGGTGGCCGGTGATTTTAATGCGCCACACACCACATGGGGATATGCTGCATCAAGTGCGCGGGGAGCGTGCGTATATGACAACTTTGTAGACGCCAATTTTACCCTCTTAAATGATGTGTCTATTCCTACTCGGCGGCGGGAACGGCAGCGTACGCCACTGCACTCACCAGACTTATCCTGGTGGCTTGGAAGCATGGCGGTGTCTTTGGCATGTGAACCGGATTGTTGGGGCAGCGACCATCATCCAATTCACCTTGGCCTTTATCCAAGCACTACTGGTCGTCTTCGTCGTCTCTGTCGTGTTGTTGATTGGGATCGCTACCGTGCGGAATCTGCAGCTATCACCGACAGAACCTGCGCCGATCCATCGGTTCATCTTCGCACGGCACTGACCGCGGCTACACGCACGTCTTGGGTTGACGAATCTCGTCCAACCCCCAGATTTACAGCTTCTTCGTCTGTGGGCCGCACGCCGTCAAGCAGAAGTTGCGTCTGAGCGAGATCCATCTTCAACTACGGCACGGATAGAGCTTCAACGCCGTACAGCGGTAGCTCGTCGTCATGAACGCCGCTTGGAACGAGGCCGTTGGCTGGATTGGTGTGCTTCCCTCGGCCCTTCATCGTCAAATGCGTCGATATGGCGGACATTCCGAGCGATGGAACGTGGCCGCCGTCCCCCTGATCCTGCGGCATCGGCCATGCTGGCAGCTGGCCAGGCTCCGTCTACTTTCGCATCTTCAGCTGCCCGAGCCTTTTTTCCCGCCTTTGACATACCAGCACCTCCATTTACTGCACAAGGATCCCTCCCTACCGATGCTGGCATGTCA